>PVJH01003920.1:117968-133896 GCA_004026705.1 Nesogale talazaci
CACCACGCTTCAAGGATGACATTCCTACTCAGATCAGCCAATGCACAGAGAGTACCAGAGGATCAGCCTCACCACAAGACATGACAGCCCCTTATTAATCCACAGCACCGGGGGTGGGGGGGGGGGGAGAAAGGGGGAGCAGCATTGGAGACACAGTGCAGGAATTGTGCTCTGTCTGATCCCCCACACCAGGGTGCAACATGAAGGGAGTGTAGCAGAGCAGCAAGGGGAGAAAAACAACAAAGTTCCCAAGGAATTCTGAAAATATACTTTGTACTTGAGAGCAGGGTTTGGCACTGCATCATACCTGATCAGAAAACATTCATAAGAGTCAACAGTCAGTCCTGCAATTACTCATAGGCTATTTTCCCCTTGTTCTTTTTTATCATATATATCTATGTAAGACAGGCAGTGTAAACAGTCCCAAGGAGAAAACAATGGGACTGATGGTTCCAGGAAGGATAAGGGAGAGGAGGAGGTCGGGAAAAGGGAGAAGGGAACTAACAAACCCATGGATAAAGGAACAACAAGGGATCTAAATTGGATGGCTAGGAGGGATTAGAATGCCTCGTGGAATTAGATCAAGTACAGTGTAGCCGGGAGGAAATGTAGACAGCCAAACAAAGGTTGAACATGATAGTGGGACAGGAGGAAAGTAAAAGGAAAGAGAGGAAAAACTAAGAGACAAACGACATTTATAGAGGGGCTGAGCCCCAGTGCCATAAGTGGTTGCGTGCAGGACACAGTTCAAATCCAGCGGCAGCTCTCAGGAGCAGTGCTGGGTAGCTCTCACGACCACCAGAGGGCAGTGATGCCCACAAAAAACAAAATAAAACAAACAAACAAAAAAGACATTTATAGAGGTATAAACATAGGCATGTAAGTATGCAAATATACTAATACATAATGATAGGGATACAGCTGTATGTACATATGTTTATATATTAAGATAGCACATGGGACATTGGGCCTCTAATCAAGTTCTCCTTAATTGTGTTCTAATAACCTGGAATTCTGTGATGCTCACTTCCCCAACACATTCGCTGAGGACAAAATGGGTGCATCAGCTAATGTAGTAAAGAAAGCTGACAGTATCAGGCTATTACAAGATATATCATTTGGAGTCATCAAGGTTCAGAGTTAAATAAGCAGCCATCCCCAAGGGAAACAACAATGCCCGCAAAGAAGAAACCCATCAATCCATGTGATCACGAGGTGTTGACAGGATCAGGTATTAGGCATCAGAAAGCCCCAAGCAACCAACCCTTTTTATGTAGATGAGTGGGGTCAAATAGTGGCCCAAAGTCAATCTGTAGACAACTGGACATCCCCTGACAGAGGGGTCATAAAGAAGGGTATACAAATGAAGCACAGAACATTACTCTAATTCTTTAATACCACCACCCTCCCCGTCATGATCCCAGTTCTATCTTACAAATCTGGCTAGACCAGAGCATGTACACTAGTACAAATAAGAGCTCTCAACACATGGAATCCAGTACAAATAAACCCCTTGGACCAATAATGAGGGTAGGGGGAAGTGGGGAGGAGAAGAGGGAATTGATCAAAATGATTGACATATAACCCCCTCTTTCCCCAGGGGGACACACAATAGAAATATGGGTGAAAAGAGACAGGAGACAGTGTAAAATATGAAAATAAAAACTAATTTATAAATTATCAAGGGTTCACGAGGTTGGGAGGTTGAGGGAACAAGGGGGGGATACCAAGGGTTCAAGAAGACAGAAAATGTTTGGGAAATGATGATGGCAATGTATGTACAAATATGCTTGATATAATCAATATATGGCTTGTTATAAGAGCTGAATGAGGCCCCAGTAAAATGATTAATAATTTTATTATTAATAAATTGAACAATTAATAAATAAAACAATTGAAAAAAAATTTATAGCCTCCAAAAAAGAGGACCATTCATTTGCCGCCATACAACATGGTAAAAAGGAATCAGAGAATCTTAGGAAAAGTCAAGGCAAGATGGGGGAGGGAAGCACCTATGTTTCTGATGAGGCATTTCCATTTCTGCTAGTGGGTTACTGGGAAGAAGCAACTTCCTACTGGGAACAAAAACCACCTAACAATACTATGTAGGACCCAGGGGAAGAACAAACCAGATACTATGTCCCTCATTAAGCACATTTACCTAGTTTCTATCCAACTCTTGGTGACCCAGGCCATGTGCCATAATCTAATATGACTTTAGAGTCTATCCTTTCAAGAAGCATAACATCTTTCATAGGCTCCATAACAAACATTTAGTATGAAAACCCCATTAAACAAACTTAGCTACCGCAAATTCCCCTATAACTCTTGTACTAAATTCCCTGACTGGACCTCTCTGGTAGGAAGAAATGAATGACTGCCACCCCAAGGGAATCAATAAAAGTGCTGGTCAATGAAGTTTAAATCTGATCCCTGGCTCTAAGGATACCCAATGAAAGAAAACCCAGTACTACTATATATTCACTATCTTAGTGCCCTCCTTGTCATACTCTGACATGTATTAATCTTATGGACAAGGTTCTGCCTTTGTCAATGAAAATTAATTGCAAGTCTGCCCTATCATCAACCTTCTTAGTTAATGTAAATAGTGTTCAAGAGTTTATTCTATAAAAATCAACAACTCATGGAATTTGGTTCAGAGGCAACCTGTACTTGTGCAAGTTCCTTTTTCCCAACAGTAAGTTAAACTCTTTACCATTGGCTTAATAATTGACACCATAAATCGAATTGCATTATACTCCATCAATAATGGTCTCTGGCATAGAATGATAAGGAGGCCTCTAATGTGAACCAGGGATGTATGTAAACCATAAATATGAGAGTGATTTGTGCTTGATTAATTAGTATGACATGGCAGTCACGAAGGTATGGGTGCTACAGAAAAGTGTAGTGAATTAAGCTGATGGTGCCTGGCTATCAGAAATAGCTTCTGGGGTCTCAAATTGTTTCCAACCTAATTGTCATCAAAAGGAGGTGTCAACTATGTTCACATGGAAGCACCTGATCTAAAGAGAATAAATCTATAAAAATTCAAATCCAGAGGAAAGAATGGTATCAGAGTTTAACTTGTGAACACCCAATTTACAGTCATGGATGACAGTGAGAATGCAATATCCACTTTCTATTTGGATTAAGACTCTGATGAATTCCCTTTGACCACAGTCAAGGGATGTGTATAGTTTTGCTATCAAAGAATATGATAAACATGATCCTGGAATTTGTAATTAGGTTAAAATGTGACATGATCATTTTGTCTCCCTTTTGACCCACTTTATTTTCTAGTTTTAATATTTCCATTTCATTGGGGTATTCTCTCTAGATTATTTTATTATTGTTCATCTCCCACCCCACCCTATGTTTTCCAATAGATGAAGACTAGGATGGGTGAAGCTTTATAGAGTCAGTAACTGGATTAGGGGCTTAATGAGGGTAAAGGTGGGTGGCTGGAGAAGGGTAGGGAGCTACTAATGAATCGAAGGAAGAAAATGTTCTGGAAATGATATCAGAAGTCATTGTCTAATTCTTATTAATATGACTGAAGTATGGAAGTATATGTGAACCATATTGTTAATAAAACTTTTTTTTAAAGAAACATGAGAGTGCATTCTAAAATAGATCAGGATAAAAAAATTTTAAAAAATAGATCAGGGCAGTCTTGATTTGGTAGTTAATATAACTACTACGGCTGGATTCTGGAGATGAATTTTTAATGTCTTAAGTTTGCACTAAGCCTTGGTGGTGTAGTGGTTGGTTATACATTGGGCTGCAATCTGCATACTTGGCAGTTCGAAACCACCATGAGTAACTCCCCAGAGAAAAGACTGGGTATTCTACCCCAGTAAACAGTCTCAGAAACCCACAGAGGATGGCTAAGAGTCAGCTTTGACTGAATGGCTGTGAAATTTGCACTATAAAATGGTATCAAAAATTACAATTATTATAACAAGCTTGTTTTTGTTTTTTTTTTAAGGAAGCGATCAATATTGTAACTTAATTTGCCTGGGCTTTTGTTTTTGTTTTTGGGCATCACTGCCCTCTGGTGCGAATAGGAGGCCCAGCCTTGCTCCTGGAGAGCTGCTGCTGGATTTGAACCACCAAGGCAGTGGGCCGCAGTCCTGTACTCAACCACTCCGCCACCGGGGTGCAGCCCCCTGCCTGGGCTTTTAAGAAAAAGTGATATGCATTTGGGGAAATGCAGTACCTATGTGAATTCTGAGGGCAAACTATCATGTGCATCATACTGAAATCGAGGAGCAAAAAGCAGCACAAACAACAAAGAAACCCAGATTCACAGCCCCCAAACCCATAAACTCTCGTCTGTCCTATAGGGTCCCTATGAGTCAGAATCCACTCAAGAGCAGCGGACTTCGTTTTGTTATGTTGTAGGGTAGCTATGCACTGAAATGCCTAGACTGGATAATCTGTACAGGGCTAATTGGTACATTCGAACCCTAACTTTTCTAATGACAGCATAGCACTCATCCACTGTATCAGTCCTCCTCCCTAGAAATAAGACCGTGCACCAAGTAGCATACCTAGCACTCAAATTTTTGCTCTTGAGATTCTCCACTAAAGAGTAACTCTAGGTGTGGGGCCTTAAAGACAGAATACACTTAAAGACCCAAGGACACACAACAAAGGTCTCAGAAGCTGGTTAGATGGGGTTTCCACTGGCCAAACAGGGTAATTTAATGCATACAAATTAGTGGTAATGGATTATTTCCTTTTGAATAAGTAATCTCATAAGTAATCTGAGGATTCTGCTCCCATAAAAATTTATAGCCATGGAAATATTGTGGGGACAAATCTAGTATCCCAGATGTCCATCAAGTCAGAATGCCATCAAGTCAGTGGCAATGGATTTCCTTTGATTTCTTGATAGAATAATTAAAATCACCATCTTACAAATACCCAAACAATATTTGATTGACCGAGTCACAGGAGGCTAAATTTGTGGGAGAACAGGATATGCTCATGATCTCATGATGACTATAAATGTAAATGACTATAAATGTAAAATGATACTTATCAAATGGGCAGATGTAATTAATACTGTCCAATTAGAGTGATCTTATGGAATACGTCAATTGACATCTTGTGCCCTTTAATGAATGTGGGCTAATGTGAAGGACACATCACCCAAAATGCTAAACCTGAATCTAAGAATGAAAGGATTAAAGGTCCAAATTAAGAATCATTCTTTAAAACGACTCTCCTGGACTACTTAAAATGTATCAGTAATGAAAAACAAAATAAAGAAATGTGTCACTTTAATGAAAGTAGAAATGACAATAATTCAATGTTCATCCTTGTTTAATATCTAAATCAAAAGTAATAAGGCATTGTAGGGGAAATTTTGATAAATAAAACATACTAGGTAATACTGAATGAAAGCTAAACTCCATGGGCATTATTCAAATTGTGAAAGGTCATGATTGGAACTTACCTTTAAATGGTTTTAAAAAATTGAATGAGATAAAGCAAAGGTATCAAGCTATTAAATAACTGGTGAATGTAGGTGAAGGTTTAATAGAAATTCAGTGCAATATTTTTCACCTTTTCTGTAGATTTATGAAAATAAAAAGTCAGGAACCAGAACACTAAGAAAAGCTTTTTAAATTATTTATTTCATTTGCTCATTTCAACAATTAAGAAATACAAACTTAGAAAAGAATTACTCATACTTTCTCTAGGTCAATAATATGAAATATTGAGTGAGAGTTACAAATCATAACAATCAAAGTACTCAAAATGTGTTTTGCACAATGCTTAAATCTTGCCCCCTTCTAAAACCTAGGAAAATATTCATTATAAGTTGGAAGCACAGAACTCTTAACAAAACTAGATGTGGAGTCGTATGGTCCTCCTTACAAGTACAATTTACTCTTCAGCAATCTATAAGCCATTGAAAATGTAACCCCATAGCCAATAAAAAAAGCCACCCCTCTATTTGGCTGGGGAAGGGGTACCAAATACGCAATTGTGTGGTAGATCCGTGCTCCAACAAAGAGTCTGAAATGCAGGAGTGCTGTAGACAGGTCTGGGTCACTCAAGGAATAGAGGAGGCCAATGCCAAAGAAAGGCACGATATTTTCAATGTCATTCAGGTGGGCTCTGTAAGAAAAGATGACTGTTACACTGCTTCACAATCGGTAAAAATTTTACAACTATTTCCTCATTTTCTAAAACTTAGTATGAGCATTACTGGATAGCTAATTGGCAAAATAAGATTTCTTTGCAAATGGCCTTGCTTCCTTATTCATTTGACTTTCATTTAGAATGGCTCATGATTTTTATTTTTCGTGTCTCATCATACAACAGGAGAAGCCATTTTGCCATTTTTAGAATATCAAGACTGCATATGTATCACAAAACTCTATTTTTTGAGAGATAATTTTAAAAATGTTCCCTTAAGTTCATAAAAGCAATTCAAGGTTCTGCTTATGAAAATGGTAGACCATTGGGAAGGGCTGAGCTTCTTTTGACCTTAATGCACCCCTCCATTCTTCCCTAGTCCCTCTTTATTTCTCTTTTCAAATATTCTGTTTCCCCTCAGGCCTCAAAATGTTTTCACAGCTAACAGCCTTTGTGTTGATAAGGCATGTTTCAAGAGGCATCAAGTCCTGTGTTACTTTATGTTTTGAAATGCAGTTCTCTTTCTAGATAACTACCCAAATTTATTCTTTCATGGGATCATCTTCATGAGCTTCAATTCAATGTCATTGTCAACAAGTCAATTTTTACTCACAAGACCCTGCAGGGCAGAGTAAAGTTTCCTCATAGGGTTGGTAAATCTTGACTGAATTTGACACAGCCTCATCTTCCTCCCTCGAAGTGACTTGTGGGTTTGAACTACTGGCCTTGTGCTACCAGCACAATACATACCCCACTTCACCAGGACTCTTTGACCATTCTATACCTGGGTCTATCCCTCCAGCCTACTTGCTCTCTTCCTTTGAACAAACTTGCTATATGACTAATTCTCCTAACAGCCCAGCTCTGTGTTCACAATGCTACAATCACACATCACTCATCCTGTCAAAAATCACTTCAATCTCAGAATCTATCTGACCTGAGCAGCTGCTAAATGCTTTTGAGGATTAACAAAGGGTATTCACATTCAAAAAAAGTTTCTGAAACAGACTTTTCCTGACTCCCTGAACTCAGCCACACCTTCCCTGGATTCACAGTACACAGCAGGGGGTGACAAGAGTATATGCAGATTCTCCCTCAGCTTCCTCATTCCAAATCTTTATATGTTCCAAGTGTTCTCCCCACCCCAATCCAGTATTTCTGAACACACAAAAAGTATGTCTACCCTGTATCCCACAGCTGAACATCTAAGTGGATATTGGTCTTGCCATTCTCTAATGCCAACATGCCTGTTGGGTTTCTTAGAAGATTATAAATCCGTCAGAAGCAGAAGCCGAATCTTCAACTATACTTTTTCTAGCCTCTCAATTGAAGAACTGACAGGGACACACAGACATTAATCTCTCAAAAAATGTTTTACATATATTTGAACCAGAAGAGAAGAATTGTAGTTCAGGAAACCAACCTAGACAGTTCTACCTTGCCTTACAGGGTAGTCATAAGTCAGAATTAACTCTGTGGCAGGGTTTGCTTTTTGAAATGTCTCTTTAGTCACTAAAGAGATTTTTAGTAACTTCACAGAGTTGTTCTCGCCTTTTCTAATGTTTATACTTTTTTTTTGGTTTTTTGGGCATCACTGCCCTCTGGTGGTGGGAGTAGGAGGCCCAGCCTTTGCTCCGTGGAGCTGGAATTGAACCTCCATCCCAGTGGGCCGCAGTCCCGCAAACAACCACTACGCCACCGGGGATCAGCCCTAATTTTTATACTTTCTCGTATCATTATCATCTTTACTCCTGTACTGTTTGAGATCTCTATAGTAAAGTTATTTTCACTGCACACTCTTGGCATAACCTGCTTCAAGACTGACTGATTTACTCAGCTGTTTGCTGTGAGCTTTCCCAGTAAGGAAGCCCCCCCACTCGGGGCAACACCATGCACGACACAAGAGATCTACTGGCTGATATGTTTGAAGTACACCAAGACTTTCTTCCGAGTCTATTTTATTTTGGAAGCTCTGTAAAATCCGATTTACTTACTAGAACTAATGAATTAACACATATATAACCTAAGTGGAACAGAAGCCAACATTTTCTAAATATCTAGCATGGACTTATTAGAAAATTATTATTACTCACTAAATAATTTGGGATAAACAGCTTTAAATGAACAGAAAGGAATTAGCTTTAGGACCCAAACTAACTTTGGTCCTACATATGCAGAAGAGTCAGGGGGCTAAAGGGATCCCAGTCAATAAAGATGCAATGATTGGATCTCCTTCAGAGGAAGTTGACACCATGTAAACTTTTAAAGTGGTGATAAGAATTAGCACTACAAGAGCACTGAGGTCAATGGTACAATATGCAATGTTTGTGCTGTCTTCCTATAAGTTCTCCTGCACTCACTTCCACTCAATTTGGTCAAGTCTGTATTGTTCGATTCCTTTTAACTTGACATGTGGTGGAAATCAAGTAAGAGTAGAGCTTGCATCCTCGTTCACAAAGCACAGAATATGAAAAATCATGTACCGATGATGGCGGTCATGTGTTTATGTTAACTTCATGATTGAGATGTAGGGGTGGAGTCTAGCCTGATAATCTGGAGATAGCCATTGAGTAGTCAATGAGACCTCCGTGAGGACGTGGCTTTCTCCTGACATTTCTGGGAAATCTTGAGATATTTCCCTCATAGAGATGAGAAGGTATCTCCCCAGTTGTTGGGAGTTAGTCTCAGAGACAACGAACTATGGAGAAGACAAGATGGCAGTGTCTGAGAAGTTGAAGTAGCTGGAGGAGAAGCCACATGGCCTTACCCTGATGGAACCAGACCTCTGAAGATGGAGAAACTACGTGGAGATCCCTGCCAGCGCTGAGTTGCTTCTACCACCACTCGATGTTGATGGACCCTGAGCCCTGGAAGCAAGGAGCCATGGGGAGACCCCTGCCAGTGCCAGGACTCTGTACCCACTGGCCTGTGACTTCGTGAGTCAGAAGGAGACTTTATAGACTGATATCGGGCATATGGGCTAATATCGGACTTATGACTTTGAACTGTACTGGGCTTGGATGGTTTCTCAATGCCCCATTCGTGTTTATATAAACCTTTTCCTTATATCCATATATGTGTCTATCAATTTGTTTCTCTAGCCCACCCAGACAAACACACCGATGCAGGAACACACAACCCAGATTAAAATTCATTAGGGTATCTGCAGAAATATTAAAGAAAACCCCTCCAAACTCACTGCCATTAAATCAATTGGCCCTTTTCAGAACTAGTAGCCCAACACTGATACGTAGACCTTAGAGAACAGGGTATAAAATGCCCCTGTGGGTTTCTAAGACTATAACTCTTTGGAAGGACGCATCCTCATTTTTCTCCCCTGCAGTGGCGTGTGTGGTTTTGAACTGATCATGAAACCCAATGCATAACTACCAGAGTTGTTCAGAACTACTACCTGAGCCAACAATTCACTCCACTGCTGAGAATATCCTTGAAATTTGCATACACCACCAGTTTGAATGAACATTACAAAATATCAATTGAGAAAATGGCATAGATCTTTGACTAATGGAATCTCAATATAAAAACTTTGTACTTCACATGCTCTTGTATGATAATGATTAAGAAATATGCCTTCAGGACTAGAAGTGAATGTGCTTATTCAGCTTAGTATATTAATTATATTGTTTGGAGACTGTGAAGATGATATTCTTGCTTACTGCTTTTCACTCCATTGAATTCCTCAAGCATTAGCCAATAGTATCTTCAAATGAGAGATTGTTGTCCCCATTTCACTGTCAATTTTCTTAGTTTCAATTCTATGCAAAGCTATACTGTGCTCCAACCATTTATAAGAGTTGATACTCTCATTTCTGATAGATGATGAAATTGTGAGAAGCTACATTACATCCCCAATTATACTTCCTGCCTGTATTATTTTGATACATCCCTAGATAAAGTCAATAATCCCAAACATACTCCCACTTCCAGAGGGCAGTGATTCCCACCCCCCCAAAAAAAATAATCCCAATCATGAGAATACACGTTTTGCAAAATTGGCAATATATACAACTACACTGTAGATTAGAGATTTCCAGATACTTAATTTATTTGTAATTTCTTTCTGTGGATTAGGTAAAATGACTTCATTTTCAATGAGCTTCTTGGAGCAAAATTCAATTAGTTCAAGTCAATGCAAAAGTAAATTGTTTCAGGAAACAGTGGTTTACCTTCGTACACGTTCCACACTGTCATCTGCCCGAAGATGTTTCTTAGCAGTTTCTCCTTTGCCAAGATGTGCACAGTCTTCTGGGTTAGCAAAAGCCTATTGCAAATACCAAGAAAACGTGAATAACTGGGGATGTTCTAATGAGTTATTTGCATTTTAAGAGTACAGATATCCAGGAGATGGGGGGAGGGAGGGAGGGAGAGGGAGGGGGAGGGAGAGAGAGAGAGAGAGAGAGAGAGAGAGAGAGAAGAAGAAGAAGAAGAAGAAGAAGAAGAAGAAGAAGAAGAAGAAGAAGAAGAAGAAGAAGAAATCGAACTCAAGGGGCAGGGAGATCACCTATCATTTGTATATGAGTATTTATGAACAACTCAAAATAAAAGTACCCATGAAAATTATAAAGAAAAACTTAAATCTGTCCTTCACATGCAACTGCTTCAGAGATTCTAAAACTGGATTATGGTGCCAGATTAGTGTTCATGATCTTGAATTCAGAATTTCCCCTCTGTTCTTCAGAATTCCTGCTACATTTGTTACAAAAGAAAACTCAAGTTTTGTGTAGCTAGTCAGATACAAATTCTGGTCATAACTTCACAGCTCTGGCAGTTGTAATTGGATGCTTCATGACCAATTGGGAATAAATGATTTTGTTTCCAAGTGAAAAAAGAAAATAAAAACCAAAGTATAAACATAATGTTAAAAGAGGGAGCATAATTCCTGTTTATCAATGATTATCATAAAGGGGAACTAGCACCTTTTTCCTAGTGATAGCGACATAACTCCCCTCAGATGGACCTGCTGAGTGATTCATCTGAAAATAATAAGTTAACTTGCCAAGGAGAAGAGAAACCAGTGAGAGGAAGAGGACAGAAATACTACCTTGTCCTCTACTGGGATGCAGACTCAACTGGATAAAACCTTAAGCTAAATAATACTGGGGAAATTTAAGAAGCTAAATTGAAAAAAAAAAAAAAAAGCTAAATCGTTTTCCTATAAATAACAAAAATCGGTGTTCTGGGTCATATGTTGATTAATTCCTTCCTGCAATTATTATGCTGTTTGAAATCATTTCCTCATTCTTTGACATTTAAACAATTGACATTTGTCAAATCAAAAATACTTCATTGTATTTCACTGCTTCATCGTCAAATAATAAAGAAACTTATATAAGATTTGCCTTACAAAGTGCAAACAATTGTAACTCAAACCATTCTGGATTTGAATCTCTGCTCAAATCCATCTACTTTACTGGTATAACCCTCTGGAGATTATTTTCAGCTCTCAGTTTCATCTGCAGAACACAGCAGAAGAGCCCTCACCTCCCATGACAAAGAGGTTATAATGATTGGTAGGCCTACAAATGATTCCATTATCCACCACAAATGAAAAGCACCCAAATCCCCAGTGGCATTCCACAAATCGCAATGAATCTCATTGCTTTCCTGCTTTCTTCATGAGAAGAGTCAAGTTTCTGCTCTCTTTAGCACCGTTCTTTCTCTAACGCACATTGTAGACCTGATGCATGGCAGTCCCTTTGTAGCGGATTGTTCCAGCACAGTGCCTCCCCAAGAGTTGATTTTTTTAGGGACTGAGGTCTGGGGGTATGTGCCTCTTTGGAAGGCAACTGTCCTTGGGACACATTACTGTACTCCCAAAGAAGGAGCAAGGACCATGATCCTCCCTCTCTCAAAGTAAGTGCTAGTTACTGTCCCTAGGTATAATGTAGCGTCTGGAGGATCCAGAGCCAGGACGATGGCTTTCAAGAAAAAGAAGTTGCTGGATAGACTCTAAACTGCACCTCCCTGGCCCCCACCAAAAAAAATCTTTAAATTTCACTCTACCTCTCTGCAGGATAGAACCATTCAAATGCAGTTTAGAAACAGTAGTATTTAGTTATCAGTACCTAACTGTCATTACTAAATGCTTGGATCAGGAGTTCTATGAAAGGATCCTCATCCAAAAGGGAGAAACATTTGGAATGGGATTTCATAGAATCCAGATGTTCTGGAGTCAAGAAGGTTGGATGAAATCTCAGAAAGTACTGCTCTGAGATGATCCTTAAAGCAAGCTGGTAAGGAAGTTTTGCCATGTGTGTGCATTGTTCCCTTTCAGAACATGATATGGGTTCAGATTGACAACATCAATTGCAGGGGCTAGACAGGAGTGCGGGGACAGTGGTATAAGTTAGTGGAGAAAGAGCAACTCAGAAAAGTAAGGTCAGACTGGGTTCCCATCTTGGAGAACGCGATCTCTGCCCCTGTGTTGTACTTGTAGAAATGGGTGGACTGCTGGGTGTTCTGCTGCATGTATTTTAGCAACAAGAATGTTTTTAAAAACAGAAAAGTGCACAACACCCAATAGCTTGTCCAATTATAAGAAGGTCCGCCATGGGAATAAGAACGCTTACTCACAGCCTTTTTGTGTGCATTCCTGTTTGTTTTTCCGAAAGTCATACCTTTGACTTGGAAAAAGGATGGAAAACATATTTACCATCTTGAAAACAACATCTTTGGGGATTTTCTTGAAAAATTTGACAACAAAATCACAGAAAGTTTCCCTGAAATTTTGATACTACAAAGATTGCCATTTCCAAGCAGTACAGCAAAGGGTAAAAGCCCCATCGACCAAAGAAAACAAAGCATGAGTGAGCATCTGTTTCATACCAGGTCCGTCTGCGTCCACGGTTGCCCCCTCAGCATTTGTTTCTAACGCACTACAGCCTCCCTGCCTAACCCCCAAAACGTCAAGAAAGAAAATTATTTCCAGAATTTCAACATTTGAAAGAAAACATCACATCCAAATAGCTTACCTTTTTTGTTAGTCTATACATTGCAGTTACAGTGCTCATAAGCATCATTTTCGAAAGAACAATCGTTGCATAGGAGGCAAAGGCCATGAACACATCATTCTCGGCTAGTTGCGTGAGGCCAGCCATTTTTGTCTTTTAGTTTGGGTCTGGAATCCTAAGAGAAGATTTTAGACACAATGGGGAAAGTGTGAGACAACAGATATTGATACCCAAAATTGCGAGGCTTACTTGGCATACTTCTGTTGCAATATTCACCATATGTCCTTAAAATCATCCTGGGCTACTTACAGGGAAAAGTGGTGTGGTTTTTAAATTGTCGAAGTAACAAGGATTGTGTGTTCTCTAGTTCTATTCTGTTAAGTACCACAAACTTCCAAAAAGGCAAAGCCATCTGTCTTAGAAGAAGCATAGCCCGAGGGCTACTTAGAGGCCAGGATGACAAGATTTTGTCTGACATGTTTGGGTTGTGCTGACAAGAGAGCCCAGTCTTGGAGAAGAACATCATGTCTGGTAAGGTTGAGAGGCAGTGGACAAGAGGACGGCCCCCGAGGAGATGGATGATGCCAACTGTTGAGCCCCGGCCTCGGTCCAGGCTGCTGGGAGTCTTCCTCAGGTTTACGGCCCCATGCCTCCCCCAACCACGTGTCCTCCAGGAACTGGCCTCCGCTGAGATCATGTCCAAAACACTGGAGATGACACCTCGCCATCCTCCTGACTGCGCTTCTTCTCTTGCAAGACATATCTTTGTTCTTTTGGCAGTCCATGGTACTTTCAATATTCTTTGCCAACACCATATTCCAAAAGCATCCATTTGTGTGTGTGTGTGTGTGGGGGGGGTCCTTATTCACTGTCCAACTTTTACATGCTATACTAGGATTGCCTAAATTCTAGAACATGCCTTGCTATAGAAAGAGCTTTTGAGTATTTTGCCATTTCAGTAGTAGTCAAGATTTCAGGCTCTAGGGTTTGAATACAAATCCCACATCTAGGAGACTATCTCTGGGAGAAGTATTTCACTTGGGCAAGACTACAGTTCTTCATGTATAAGATAGGATAGCAGTGATTGAGTTGTCATGTTTAGCACAATTTCTGGACAATTAAAACTATTCATAAATTTTAAAATATTGCTAATAGTTATTGCATGTAGAGGACAAAGCAGCAGAATAATAGAAGCATCAAAGTCATAAGCTTGGAAATGTAAAGTTAAGAATCAGTATTTATGATACTTTCATAGGATGAATGGTAAGGGAAAAAGGAGAAGCTTTATATGATATGCCTCCATGATATTTTACATTCCTCATTTACATCCATCTAAAAGCTACCAAAAGCTACCCTGGTGGTGTCAGTGTTACATTTTGGACTGCTAACCAAAAGGTCAGCAGTTCAAAACCACCAGCCACTACTCTGGAGAAAGATGAGGCATTCTACTACTATACAGTCAGTCTTGGAAACCCGCAGGGGCGGCTGTATCTGGGCCTGTAGGGTTGCTGAGTTGGAATACACTTGAGAGCAGTGAGAAGGAAAAGCTCCCAGGGACTCCCAAGAGCACAAACAATTCAGCACTGGGCCAATGACAGAAAGGCCAATGGCACGAATCCTCCCAAAGATGCTGTGGCAGTTCAATTTTGCACTTGTGTAGGGGTGGAGTCCAACCTATCAGGACACAGCCTGATGATGCTTCCTGGGAGGTTGGCTTTTTATAAAAGAGAGACACTGGAACAAATCTCCTCCCACCCCTGGCCATCCTCATCTTTCTCCCAAGAGATGGCTGGTGGTTTAGAACAGCTGACCTTGCAATTAGCAGCCCAATGTATAACAATTGTGCCACCAGGGCTCCTGCAGGGAAGTGAAAGTGGGTAAGAATTTAACACCAAGGCTCTATTTATCCTATCTGGTATTCATTCTTCATATAGTTGCTGATTTTTGATGCATCTTTTCTCACAGCCTGTTTAGCTTATCATGAAATGCTCTTTCTTTTAGAGGTTAATTTCTTCCTTTAACACTCACCCCGACACCTTGTCAGATTGACACTAAACAGTTTCTGATCATTCTATCAATCTACCAATTCTCTCTCTCGCTCTCTCTTTCATATATATATATATATATATATATATATATATATTTATATTTATATATAAATTATCTGCTACTGTGGAGATGTCTATACTTCTAACTATGATATAAGCAAATTAATATACATAAAATTTAATTCCATAACTTTGTTGGGTATTCAAGTATGCCATGTACTTTATGCGTATTATCTGCTTTAATTGTGATAATTGTCATATAATCTGCATAATTATATACATTTTACAGATGAAGAAAAGAAGACACAAACTTATGAGTCTTTTTGACTTCAAAGCCCTTGGACTAATCACATTCACACTACCTCCTTCAAGAGATTTTACACTAGTTGTGATTCAGCTAATGTTGACTAAATAGCTGGCACTTCTTAGTGCACCCCTTCTGTTAAATTTTCTTTCATTTTTCATTTATGCACTAAGGCAAGTGGTAGCATTTCCATTTAGGAGATGAAAAATGAGTGCTGGTGGCACATAGTTAATGCACTCAACTGCTAACTGAAAGGTTGGGGGGTTGGAGCCTCTTGGCTGCTCCATGAGAGTAAGAGGTGGGAACCCTTCTCCTGAAAGGTGTAGTCTTGGAAACCCAATGAGGTAGCTCTCTTCTGTCCTAGAGAATTGATGTTGAGTAGGCACTGACTCAAAAGAAGTAGGTATTAGATGAGTATTAGATAGGTGAGTAGTACATTAGTATTAGAT
>PVJH01003921.1:0-104400 GCA_004026705.1 Nesogale talazaci
GGCTTCCACTTTCTTCTCCTCAGCTGGGGCAGCAGCAGTGGATGGGGCAGGTCCTCCGGCTGGTGCAGCACCAGCAGCTGGGGCAGGGCCCCCAGCCCCTACATTACAGATGAGGCTCCCGATGTTGACATTGGCCAGGGCCTTGGCGAACAGGCCGGGCCAGAAGGGCTCCACGTTGACGCCGGCGGCCTTGATGAGGACGTTGATCTTGTCCTCCGTGACGGTCACCTCGTCGTCGTGCAGAATGAGGGCCGAATAGATGCAGGCGAGCTCGGAGACGGAGGCCATGGTGCGGAGGGCCGGGCTGGCGGCTGCCGGGCGCGGTGCTAGTCGCCGGATGAAGTGAGGGGCTCACCCCAACGCGGCCTTAGCTTCCTCGGAAGAACCGAGCACCTTAACGGCAGCTGAGGCAAAGCCATTCATAGTGCTTGATAGATTAGTTAACTGTCTATTTCTTATGTTAGATCTTTTTCTAGCTATATAAATATACATAAAATTATTAGTGTCCTGGTCTTGTTTCAATAGAGAACCTTGTCCAGGCGAGAAGGAAATACTATGATTGAGTCCTACCAAGCCCAGTCTTTCTCCTAGGGAGGAGTTGGTGGTGTCCAACTGCCGACCTGGCAGCTCACAGTGCAGTGCATAGCCACTCCAGCACCAGGACTCCTTCTACAATGCAACTAGCCCTACTCAAGGAGATAACATGAAAGTTGTTATTTGACCCAAATGAAAATTATTAACCTCATGGTAAATCGGGCTTATTCAAGAACTTTTTCCCCATTTCCTGCATGACTATTCGGAGTAAACATCTTGGGCAAGGTGATGAAATCCCTACTTGATTCCCATAGCATCGAGTAAAGGGCAACACAGCAGCAATGAGAAAGTGGAAGCCTGCCTCTCTCTCTCTCTCTCTCTCTCCCAAATTGATTAAATAAAATCATGACTATATCCCTAGAGGAAATACAGAAATTAGTGACCTTATTAAATATCAGAAAGGTGCAAAGTAGAGTATTCCAATCACATCCTTAATTAATTTTCTAGTTTCACAGATGCAAAAGTCAGTGACTCATAGAGAGCAACAGTGAATTATCATAAACTTAATCAAGTGGTGACTTCAGTTATATCTGGGGCTTTTCATGTTGTCTCTTCATTAGATCAAATCATCACTGCAACGAGCAATTGCTATCCAGTTATTGACTTGGTCAAAATTCTCTTCCCTCTGTTCCCAAGAGTAAATAACAAACAGACACACTAGATACAATTAGTTTTAACCAGATAGATTAAGGAATATACTTCCACTGGCCGACCTGGAAATCCTCTCAACTTTCTGGCTCTGTGCTGCATGGACCACAAGAATGTGTTCCAATAACTGGTGTCGCGGGCTAAAAGTTGGGTCAATAACCGAATGCTGGGTGATAGGACTTCACCAACAGCTCCATAGGAAAGCAATCAGGCAATGTGCTTCCGTGAAGATGTACAGCCTTGGAAGCCATTCGGAACAGTTCTACTCTGTCCTAGAGGGTCTTCCTGAGTCCAAATAGACTTGATGGCATTCAGTCTTTGGCAGACCTTAAAATTAAATACCTATACTCATCAAATAATGTTATTAAAAGAGCAAAAAGAAAAGGGCTAAAAAATACCCTTTGCCAATGGATATCTGATAAAGATCTGTTCTCTAAAAAGCTAGAGAAACCTAGAAAGTTTCAGCAACTCAACAGCAAAAAGACTAGTAATCTAGTCATAATATGGACAACAGATATAAACAGATAATCCAATGATGAAGAAAGTCAGATAACAAAATGAAAAGAAATGCTCACAATCAGTAGCTAGTGTTGCCAGGTGATGCTGAGTCATTTCTGACCCATATTGACACCAAGTACAAAAGCATGACGTACTTGTACCCCAACCTGCACCATGCCCACAATGTTATGTTCGTTGTTGCAACTCCTGTGTAAATCCATCTCCTTGACATTCAGCATCCCCACCACCACTATCCTTTTGTACCAAGCATGATATACTTTTCATGGCATCAGTCTCTTCAGATAACATATCTGAAATATGAGAGACATACATAGCTATTAGAGCTATAAAGAGCTATTGTTGTTAGGAACCATCAAGCCAGTTCCAACTCACTGTGACCCTATGCACCATGCTCACAATTGGTATGTTTGAGCCCATTATTGCCATGGCTGTGTCAATTCCTCTCATCAAAGGCTTTCCCTTTTCCTCTACCTCGCCTCTTTGCCAGTCACGATACCCTTTTCCAGCAACTGGTTTCTCCTGATAACATATACTTAACCAAATGACTTAAGAGGAAGTCTCACTATCTTCCCTTCCAAGGAGATTTCTGGTTGTTCTTCTTCCAAGACGGATTTGTTTGTTCTTCTGGCACTCCATAGTGCTTTCAAGATTCTTTGGCAGCACCAAAATTCAAATGCCTTTATTCTTCTTCAGTATTACTTAGTCAAAGTCTAATTTTTGCATAACATGTACTATAAAATCCCATGCCTTGAGTCAGCCACACCTTAATCCTCAGAGGGACACCTATAAAGAGGTCTCATGCAGCAGGTTTGGTGAACCATACATCCTTGGTTTTCTTGACTGATAATGCCATGAGCCTTGATCAAGCAAGTTTACATCCTTAACCATTTCGATCTTTTGTTTACTATGATGCTACCTATTGATCCAGTTGTGAAATTTTTTACTTGCTTCCTTCAGAAAGGATTGCAAGTCGATATATTGACTTTCTGAAGGCTGTAGTTTTTGATCGTCATCAGCAAGTGCCTCACGTCCTCCTGACTTTGGACAAAGTTGTGCTATCTGCTTATCGAAAGTTGTTAATAAGCCTTCCTCCAAGCAGGGTGCTGAGTTATTCTTCAGAGAGCCCAGCTTCTCATATTAACTGCTCAAAATACAAATTGAGTAACTATGATGAAGGGATACAAATAGTAGTGGGATTAAAGTAATTTAACAACCAGTTTACTGTCATAATGACAGTTTTAAGTGTAAAAGAAGATATACTGAATAGTAGTTTATTATTTCAAATAGTTAATACATAAATAAGAACAATAAAAGAGGTACTCAAACTAGATTATAAGAGTTTTAAAATATTAATAAAATATATTCAATATTTCATGACAAAAATACTAAAACTTTTAAGAGATTTCCATAAAGTTTCTTAACTGGCATTCTTACTTACAATATTCTTTGCTTTTATCTGAGCATTGTGATTTATCCCTAGCCATCTTGTCACTGTAGGAGTAGGATTACATTCCTTACAAATAGATAATAATCATTGTATTTCATATATTATGAAAAGTTATGCATCTTCTTTTATGCTCATCTTTGAATGTATGTGAGTAGCTGCACTGCTCTGCTAGAACTTCCAAACCAGCTCTCAAGGTATAAGGCATATACCCTAGAGGCCTAATAGCAGTAACATGATTAGTCATATGCACATGTATGCTTATTTAAACAGTACTAATAATAGCCAAAATGTGGAAACAACCTAAGTGAACTTTAAAAGATAAAATGATAAACAAATTGTGCTACATGCACAATTGTGGAATTCTCTGCCATAAAGAGTAATTAAGCATTCTCAAAATATTAGCATGTGAGTGAATCTGGAAGACATTATGGTAAATGAAATGTTATTCATGAAAGTATAAATACTGCATAGTCTGACTTTCACAAAAAGGTAAGAATAAGAGTACACAGAGAAATCAGTATTGTTTGATGGCTATCAGGGAAGAGTAGGGCTGGATGAACCCCCTTTCTGGTTAGTAAAGGTGCTATTTTGTGTGAGGAAAAGGTAATGCTCCAGATACCTGAAGTTTGCAAACTTCAACCATGGCAAATTATTTCACTCAGAAGCACACATGAATAAGTTACACTTTTTGCATGTGCTAGACTTTGGGTTGCACAAGGTCAGCAGTTGAAAACCACTAGCAGCTCTGTGGAAGAAAGACAGTGGCCATGCAAGATGTAACAATTGATTTGCACTCATCTGGAACAAAAGAAAAAGAAAGAAATCAAAGACTTATCAAAGAGACCAGTCTACAGGATTTACTTATGGGACTCAAACCACAGCCTCCTCTCTCTTGAAAACAGAAGATCTGGAGGTGCCCAGCTACCACAAACAACTATCATGACCAGGAACACCATAGATGAACCCCCATAGAACAGCAGAAAAACTTACAACAAGCATCATATATATTCCTAAACATTTTTGAAAAGGCCAGACTTACAGTGTTGATGGAGACTAGATGATCCCTTGAGACTATTGCCCTTTGAATTTGCAGCTGAACTACTCTGAAAGTATTTCAACCAAATAATAGATTGTCTCTTAAAACCCACATAATCATACATGAATATTGAGTTACTTTAAGTAATCTTATAAGACCACACAGTCAATATTTATCTTAAAACAGAAATAAAAAGGTATGGGAGATGGGCAAATCAAGCCTAAGGAAACAGTAAATCCAGAATTTAAATAATGATAATGCTGACACATTCTGAAAAATACAGTTATCCCTGAACATTTTGTATAGACACACACACACACACACACACACACACACCCCAGGGCCATTAAGTCAATTCCAGCCCACAACCTCTGTATAGTACAGAGTAGAAAAGCTGTAGCATTTTCAAGATGATAAATCTTTGAAGTAGTTTAGTTCATCTTTCTCTCAATAAGAAGCTAGTGGGTTCAAACTGGTGACCTTTCAGTGAGCATCATGCCACCAGGGTTACAATATGTATACTCTTTGTATACTTATTCCCTACATATACATATACCCTACACATATACTTCTGTTGAGTATACCCTATAGGACAGAATAGAACTGTTCGTAGACACAGACAGCCTGAGATTGCAAATCTTTACAGGAGTAGAGAGCCTCATCTTTCTCCCATGTGGTAGTTAGGAGATTTGAACTGCTGACATTGAAGCTAGCAACCCAAAGTGTAACCTACTGTACCCACCCAAACAACTTACACAGAAGTTATTACATGGAAACCTAATTGTTATGCAAACTTTCACCAAAAATACAACTTAGAAAAAAAACAAACAACATCCAATACCTTGGTGGCATCGTGCCAATACGATGCGAAACGCGTAAGATAGGAGGCATTGAGTGCTTAACAAGAAGGTCTGATGGCACAGCCACTGGAGTCCTAAGCCAACCATTGCGCAAGAGAAAGATGTGATCGCTGGCTTCCATGAACATCACTGCCTCGGAATCCCTGTGTGGCAGCTCAACTCTGTCCTGTAGGATCATGGTGAGTTGGAGTCAGCTCGTCCACAATGGGTTTGTTTGTTGTTTTGTTGTTCTTCGCTGTTGTTCTAAGTGTTTCAAGAAGACAGATATATTACATGAGACTGTGGCAATTGCAAATGTGTTCAGGTTTTGGGGGGTCCTTGTGCTCTGAAGTTTGCCCCTAAGAGTCTCTGCAAAGTAAATGCCAAATTCTGCTCTTTGTATCCATGTCATGAATACAAAGGCACACTTAGGGGATTTTTAAGGCAATGAATCTGATATTTGGATTCACCCCATGAGCTGAATGAATTGAAATACTGACAACTTTGCGTCGGGTCTATATGAAGAGCATATCCCTACATAATCTAAGCTGCCCTGCTTAGCCACGCTGACACTTCCATCCCAGAGCTCTTAATATTGCAGAAAAACAGGAGGTTCAATGGAGCCGACAAAGGAAAGAATATGGGAAGTCACTAAAATTTTATGCAAATTTATGCCCACTTTGGCAAGTGAAAGTAACTTGAACAAGATCCTTCCCACAAATAATGCTGGAGTGTGCGGGGGTGGGGTGGGGAGAATGTGAATCAGAGCACCTGTCTGAGCAATGACCCAGGTTAAACCAATCGCCTTATTTCACGATACCAACATGTGAAGCTCATTAAATAGTACAAAAACAACCCCACTAGTATTTGTCTTGAATCCTGTTTGTATAGGTTCTACATGTTCACATTAGATGACACAGTACATAAATAACTGATCTGCACAACTGTACGTAAACCTCTACCACCTCTCTCCACTGTTTGGTTGTTCAGTATCAAAACTTTCCTTGAGCTAAGGGAAAATTCAGCCATAATGCCAAGTAGTCAAATGTTTGACAGTCCCCTCCCTATAGTGTGTCCCTATAGTATCTACACAATATTGGGCTCTACAGAGCAGACACAATGCACTTGGAAAACATCAAGTCCATATGCATGAGCAGTGCAAAAATGCAGCTTGCCTCAAAGACAATTGAAATAGAAAAAAGGGGATCGTCTATTCTGTAGGAGGGTGGACGGAGAGGAGACCCAGAATGATACGGCTGTGTGAACAATGCAGGACCCAAAACACTCTTTGGGAGGAAGGCAGAGCCTTCCCATCCAGCAGGAAAGTAGAAGGGTGGACAAAAGGCAAAGGTAGCCAGAGGGCTAATTGTTTCCTGGCATCCATATGAAAATTGAAAGCAAAATTGACTTGTCTGAGGATCCCTACATCTCCCTCTTCCTTAAGAGGTGACAATCACAAAACCTGTCTCTGGTGCGCCCTTAGTCCAGCTGCCTCCTGCATCACCACACCCATGCCCCACTGACATAAAGTGCCAACCCACCACGCCTCAACCTTGTGCTTCTGGTGAGGGACGCACTCCCTCTTAAAAAGAAGCGTGAGTTCTTCCGAACTCACGTCACTCTTTTTCCTTTGTTGTCCATTATAGCAAGTGTCCAAACCACCCACGTCAGGGCCCAATCACAATTGCCCCTTAGCTCCTGCCATCCACCATGAATCAGCAGCATCCCCTCTCACTGATGAGGAGGCAGAGGGGCATGGAAGTTAAATGACTCCTTCAAACCACATAAACCGTGTGGAGGATAAACAATAGCTGGGATTTGACACCACCTAGAGACCCAGGAACGCTAAATACCCCTCTCATCATGCCGCCAGAGGCCAGGAACACAAAAGGCAAGTCCTCGTGGAAGCAGCAGTACCATGGTGCGCCCCCAAGCTGGACAGCCCCATGCACTGTGGCTTTCTCCTATGATGACACAGGACCGTGGCAGCCCCCAGGACACCACAGACTTGGAACAGACCAGCCAGAATGTAATGAAGTCTCCTCTAAGTGTCCTACCATGAGGAGAACGTGACAGGCATCATGCATCACTCAAAACCAAATGCAATTTGTTCCCATTTATAACACAAACATGTCTCAGGTATAACAGCAAAGGGGATTATTTAGCATTCTGTGAGCTCACCTGATAGCTGGCAGTGCACTGGCCAGGCACGTACGATACATTTATTCCAACAGAGAAAAACAGTCAGTTTATGTACATGGTAGGGCGAGGGAACTTCTTGAACATTTGTACAATGCCAGACAGCAGCATGTACAGTTGGGCACGAGGAACACCAAAGTTAAGGTGTCCACCCACAACTCCTAAGGCTTCCAGCATGGACCTTTGCAGCTGTAGAAAGGACATACAAACTGCCAAGCATAGCTCCACATACGGAAAGCAAGTATGGAGAGCCCACCAGACTGCAAACACCATGCGATGGTGGCCATGACCTGAATTGAATGTACACCCCACCACCCATTTGCCCGATGACTCTGTCCAGGTCCCAAGCCTCTTTAACTTTCAATTTCCTGATGATTAAATGGAGCTCATGGCATGGTCCTGTTTAATACTTGTCCCCATGAAGGGGTTATTGAAGATCTGGGTGTTACACCAAAATGTGTTGAAAAATTAGATGGTGCTTAGCTATCAGAAAGAACAGTGTCAGTGCCTGGCTATCAAAAGATGTAGCGTCTGGGGTCTTGAAAGTAAACAAGCAGCCATCTAGCTCAGAAGCAACAAAACCCACATGGACAAAGCACACCAGCCTGTGTGACCACGAGGTGTCAAAGGGATCAGGTAACAGGCATCAAAGAACGAAAAATCATATCATTAGAAATGGGGGGAGTACAAATAGGGGGCCCAAAGCCCATCAATTGGTGAAGTGACATCCCCTTACAGAGGAGTCACAGAGAGGAGATGAGTCATTCAAGGTAGTATAGCAATAATGAAATATGCAAATTTCTCTAGTTCTTAAATGCTACCTCCCATCCACTATCATAATCCCAATTCTACCTGGCAAACCCAGCTAGACCAGGAGCTGGAACACTGGAGCTGGAAACATGCAGAAGTCAGGATAGATGATCCCTTCAGGACCAGTGGTGAGAGTGGTGATTGGGGAGGGTGGTAGTTGGGAGGGAGGGGAGATATGGGAAGTTAATACCGGGGACCTAATTAGAAGGAGGATGTTTTGAGAATGATGGTGGCGACAAATGTGCAAATGTGGACTGCATATAACTGATGAATTGATCATGATAAGAGTTGTATGAGCCCCCAATAAAATGATTTTTTTTAAATAACGCTGTCAAGGGTCTTAAAGGGTTATATTTGAATAAGCATGCTCCTAAGTGAGACATCAACTACGGTAAATTCACATGAAAGAAACACACTAGCCTGTGTGATCCAAGGATTGTAAGTGATATCATCTAAATCTGAATGAGGGAGTGGTATCAGAGTTTAAATTGGGAACTCGTGATTTGCAAAAGGCTATGGATGACAGTGGAAGCACAGATCCCGGTTGCAGGATCTCCACATAAATAAAGCCCCTAGTTCTTTCCCTCTGAACATACTAGTATTGCACAGCCTGGTTGTCAGATAGAAAGGATTGTAGAGATGATTATAGTAGATTAAAATGGAACATCTGATTTGAATGATTAAACTGTAACATCTCAAGATATGATCCTTTTTTTGGATCTAAAAGTTCTAGCAGTTTGAAAAAAGTAAAGGGGAAATATATGTGGATGGAGTGTCCAGTATAAATCCCTCTGAACACAGACCAGGGGAGTAAATGGTCTTGTAAGCATACAGAACATAGTGAAAACTGGATAGTGGCAGGTATACTTAGGGTAGAAATACCTCATCATTTGATCTCCCTTTTGACCCATTTGAAAGCTGTTGTAGTTTCTACCGTTTTCTGCTTTCTTTCAAACTGGGATTTTTCTCTGTTTCATTTTGTTATTATTGTCAACTCTTTTAACTCTTTGTTTTGTATTTTTGTATGCTTAGGGTACATGAACCCCAGGATGGATGGATCTAGAGAGACAGTAACTGGCTTAAAGGTTTGGGGGGTACAGCAAGGAATTTGGGGGAAGTGGGGAGCTAATAACAAGGAGTACAAGGGAAAAATGTTCTAAGATTAATTGTGGTGATAACTACACACTTCTTGACATGACTGAACTATTGATTTGTATGATTTGTGGATTGTGTCCCAATAAAATTGCTTACCAGATAAATAAAATGTTTAAAATAGATGTTTTTGTATTTAAAAGATAAATATATAAAAGGAGAGCATATCTATGTATCAGAGACAGTAATAGGTAGTAATTCAGGATGAGTAGCTCCATTTCCATCATTTGCAAAGTCTGAGACAAAAATGAATGGAAGATATGATGGAGTAAAATCTGAAGAGAAAATGCCAAAAGTGAGCTCCAGAAGACAAAGTAAGGCATTACAAAGAACTGTGCAAGGGGACTGAGCCCCGGTGGCGTAAGTGGTTGAGTGCGGGACTGCGGCCCGCGGCCTTGCTGGTTCAAATCCAGCAGCGGCTCTCAGGAGCAGCACTGGGTAGCGCCCACGACCACCAGAGGGCAATGATGCCCCCCCCAAACCAAGAATTGTGCAAGGATCTATAGTTAGAAAACCCAAAAAAAGAAAGAACAGACTCAGCATACATCCAGCTGAAAGGACTGCAAAAAAAAATCTAAGCCTCCAGTTACAATACTGAAGGATTCTGCATGATCTGAAATCAGGAAATGTGTGGGGTCAGGATTGTCTCTTCTTACCATATTTATTCAATCTGTATGCTGAGATGATAATTCAAGAAGAACCTGGCATCAGAATTTAAGGAAATTGTATTAACAACCTTCAGTATGCAGATAGCACAACCTTGCAGCCTTTATTATGGATTACGACTCTATATAAAAATATTCACAATTAACCAATAGAAGAAAAGATGCAAATAACCAGTGCTCATGGAAACAGCAGTCAAGATATAAAAGCATATATTGCATTGGGCCATTTGATGCAAAGAACCTCTTCAAAGTGTTAAAAGTGCAGATTCCACTTTGAGTAATAAAATTTTCCTGACCCAATCCATGTTATCTTTAATCCCTTGATATGCTTGTGAGAGCTGACAATAAATAGGGACACAAGAATCGATGCATTTGGATTTCATTATTGTGAAAAAAAAAACACTGAAAGTAATATGAACTGCCAAAAGAACAAACCAATCTGAGTTGGAGGAATTACAGCCAGAAAACTCCTTAAAAGTGAGGATGGTGAGGTTTCATGTGACATATTGTGGACATGTTATCAGGATAATACTTAGGAAAGAACACTATGCTTGCTAGGGCAGAGGGCCCAGGAAAAACAGGAAGACGCTCACCATGAGCACATGACAACAGCATTCAGGCACTGTAAGTCCCTACTACAAAAGGGCTCAAGGAGGCAGCTCCCTGCTTCGCCTGAGATTGGGGACAGGTGCAGCCAATTCCAGGGCCCTTTTCAACATAAACTCTATCATTCACCACAATCTTTCAGTTTGTCACACTCTAGAGAGCTGTCTGTTGCTACGATGCTGTTTGGATGGTCATAATGGATTATATGTAGGCTGCTGACCTCAAGGGAGCAGTTGGAAACCCCCAGAATGTTGAGGCAGAAGGATGAGGTTTTCTGCATCCACAAGGAGTTGTCGTCTCAAAACCCACAGGGGCAGCTCTATCCTATACACTAGGGTTCCTGTGAGTCAGAATTTATTTGATAACTGTGTTGTTTTCGTTGGTTTTTTTAGTTTGATAATGCTCGAAGCCATGCTGCCAGTATTTCAAATACCAAATGTGTCAACTCTGATGCATAGATTTCAACAGAGCTTCCTGGGAAGAGAGGTCTGATCTTCTAATTTCAGAACTCTGACAATGTAGCTCCTCTGAATCACAACAAAAAATTCTCCCAAGTAATAGTAAAAGATGAATGCAAACATCATGAAGATAAGGATCCTTTTCAGAGCAGTGGATAGTAGTAGCCAGGCACCATCTAGTTCTTCTGGTCTCATGGCTGTGGAGATTAATGCTTGTGTGGTCCTTTGGTTCATTGGACTAACTGTTACCATATGTATTTTAATATTCATCATTCTTTTTCCCTTGGAACAGGGAAAAACTAATATCTGTTGATTGTTAACAAGTTTTCACAATTCCAGCAGCTATTCACCAAATTAGGAGGTAACAAGTTGTCTTTGTGAACTGTTATGCCAATTGATCTTGTTACCTGCCTATTGTCTTGATTTACCACCTTAAAACTATTTCATTGACCAAGGTGTTTGGTTTTGTCTAAGAAGTTTTCATAACTTTACTCCCTGTATGCTGCACCACATTCATAGATATATTTTCAGCAAAAGTAAATTTGATGGGTGTGACAGTTACATAATCTGTTGTCAATTTAAGACTTAAGAGTGATGAGGTGTAGTTTACCCTATCAATCAGGTAGCTGCTTGATGACATCATTTGGAGGTACTAAGAAGAAACATAGCTGGCTGGAGGCAGAATTTTGTGTGAGACATTTCCGTTGACAAGACACCGGAGGCTAAAGCTCTGAAGTCAGACCTCTGAAGCCAGAGCAGCCACATGGAGATCCCTGCCAGCACTGATATGCTCACACTGCCACTGGATCCACAAGACTTTCTACCCACTGGCTTGTGATCTTCCTATAGTAGACATCACTGCATGTGTTTTGTGACTTTGGAGAGGACTTTGTAGATTGATTTCAGACATATGGGCTAATATCAAACTTATAAACTTGATATGGACTGGGCTTGGACACTTTATCAATATTCAACTACTCTTGTATGCATAAAGCTCTTTCTTATACATATATGAGTGTCTATAAATTTGTTTCTCTAGTTTACCCAGACTAATACAGTGGATATATGTTTACTCTCCACCGCACCCCCCTATACCTGTTTAGTCTGCATGTAATTCCAAGCATCTACTCAGAGAGCACACTCATTGCAAAATACTATATATATAACAGTTATGGTTGTGTATATGCTATATATACATATTATAGCAGTATTTACCTATGCTGCCTTTAATTCTTGCAAACCTCTCAGGATCTTCCCATATCTCCATAATTGTTTCCTAACTTCCTTTTTACTACATATTACTTTTTCCTACATTCAGGTAAAGACTTGTCTACTCTCTAGCCTATACTTGAAGCATTGGATGATGAAGAACAAGGATCACAGCCTTCAGTATGACTTACAACTCAGTGTAAAGAACGCTAAAATCCTCAAAACTGAATCAGTGGGTAACATGATAAATAAAGACTGAAATTGTCAAGGGTTTTGTCTTCCTTAGATCCACAATCAATGTTCATGGAAAGAGCAGTTAACAGATCAAGCAATTTGTTGCATTGGTAAGGCTGTTCCCAAAGACCTCTGTAGAGTGTCGGACAGCAAGGAGGTTGCTTAGAGAACTAAGACATGCCTCTTCCAAGCCAGGGTATTTCCAATTGCTTTGCACACATGTGAAAATTGATCACTAAGTAAGGAAGAGCAAAAGAGAATCAATGTGCCTGACTTGTGGGGCTGGAGAAGAATACAGAAAGCATCGTGGAATTTCAAAAGGACAAACAAATCTGTCTTCAAAGAAGTATACAGCTCCAGTGATCCTTAGGTGCAAGATGACTAGGCTCCATCTTACGTATTTTGGACATGATGTCAGAAAAGACTAGTCCCTGCAGAAAGGCATCGTGCTTGATAAAGTAGAAGGGCATCAAATTATGAAAGGTCTTCAGGGAAATGGATTGAAACAGTGGCTGCAATAATGAGCTCAAGCATAGGAACAGCTGTGAGAATGGTACAGGACCAGGCAGTGTTTCGTTCTGGTGTGCAGTGTCGCAAGGGGTCTGAACAACTCAGTAGTGCCTAACAACATTTGAGCCAGTTGTTTTACTTCCTCTCTTCCTTTCCCACGCCTGAAAATCATCAGATAATTATTTTCATTGAAAATCTTTGCTTACCATTTGTAATACTGGCCTCATACAACATACACTTGTTCGTGACTAATTTCACTCAGCAAAACGTCCTCCATATTTATCTATGTTATGAGGTATTTCCCAGATTCATTCTTGTTCTTTAGCATTTTCCATTATGTGTGTATACCAAAATATTTTATCTTTTCTTCTATTGATGTACATTCAGGTTCTTTTAGTTATTGTGAATTACACTTCAATGAACATAGGTGTTCATATATATAACTGTTCATGTGACAGCTCATATTTCTGTGCATCATAGAAGATATACTAATAGAGGGCTTCTAGATCAAAGAGCATTTCATTTCCTACCTTTTTGAGGAAGTGTCATACTGCTTTCCAAAGCAGTTGCATACTTTTACATTAGCACAAGCAGTTTATGGAGGTTACAGACTCTGCACCCTCGCCAGCATTTCTGGTTTGATTTAGTTTTACCATTATTGCAAAGGGTAGAGTGATATCTCATCGTTTTGATTTGCATCTTTCCAATGCCTTATGATTGCATGTATTTCCTCATATATCCCTTGCTTGCCAAAATGTCTTCTCTAGTATAGTGTTTCTTTATCGCCTCTATCCATTTAAATATTTGGATTATTAGTCTTTTTGTTGTTGAAGTGTTGACATTTTCTGTAAACTTCTGAGATTAGTTCCATGTCTAAGAGATTATTGTCAAATATTTCCTCCAGTCTGTGGGTCTTCATTTTACTCTTCTGGTGAACACTTTGGGTCTACAACAGTACCTTATATTTACAGGATAATCTATCTGCAGAATATCTAGTCATAGTCAGATTGAACAGCACTCCCATCAGACAGAGATTATCGTAAACTTGACTATAGTGGATTGAACCCTGGTATAGTATGATACTTGATCAGTTGACTCCCCTTTTGACGCAACCTAAATTTACTCTATGTTTAAGTATTTTTCATTTGTTCCATGACAGAAATTTATTGTCTTGTTTTTTAAACATTGTTAGTGGCCTTTTATTTCTTACTCTTTGTTTTAATTTTTATCATTATTATGGTAAAATGTAAAAATTATATTATGGTAAGATGTAAAAATTATAGGTATATGTATAAATATAGATATATATCTATTTAAATATATACATATATAAAGATGGGCATATTTGTGTGTGCATATATATGCCCATGTGTGTGTATAAATATATATATATATATATATATAGAGAGAGAGAGAGAGAGAGAAGGAATCAGATGGTTTTGGGACCTCCATTTTAATCTTACTCAATACAAGAATGATTTGTTCTAATATTGTGGCAAGGTATGATACTCACCTCTGAGACACAATTGCTGAAGACCAAATGGGTGCATATGCAAAAGTAGTGAAGAAAATTGATAGTGCCCAACTATTAAAAGATATAGTACCTTGGCTCATAAAGGCTTGAAGTCAAACAAGTAGCCATCTAGCAGAAAAACAACAAATATCACATGAAAGAAGTATACCAGATTGTGTAACCATGAGGTGTTGACAAGAAGAGGTATCAGAAATTCAAAAACAAGTAATCAAATTGATGTGAAGGAATATGGATCGAGTGGAAACACAAAACTACGTCTAAAATAATTGGACCATCCCCAATAAAAGGGTCACATGGAAGGACTGATACCATGTTTCCCCCAAAATAAGACAGGATCTTATATTTATTTTTCCTCAAGAAGACACCCTAGGGCTTATTTTTAGGGGATGTGTTATTTTTTTAAGTACAGTACAACAATCTACACTTATTCAAATATAGTTCAGTCTTCTACTAGGACATTATCATAACTCTCCAAACCCCACATTCCATCCTGAATTTCTTGCAATTCTATTTCCTTTAGAATCATTGGCTTCAATCTCTCATGTTGAGCAACAGAGCTTTCATTAGATGAGCAGCTCTTATTCATGTAACTTGCTTGGAGTGCATTGATAACAACACTGTCAGTGATTTTATGCCATGAATTCTGCACTCAAATCACAACCTTTTGCAGGCTAAGGTTCACAAATTTTTCATACTGATTTCTTGTCATTCTATTTTTCATTGTAATCCATGGCAACTATTTTTGTTTGTTTTTATTTATTATTGTGTTTTTATGTATTCCACCATGAAACAGAAGGTAACACAAACTCCTTTAAGAATTGTAAGGTTTTTTCCAATTAAAGCCTATGTTTTAAAAGTAGATGATCAGAAGCAACTACAAATGCATAAGCAACAGAAAGCAGATTAGATAACTGGTGTCTCATAAAGACAAAATACCTATGTTTATCAAAAAATGTCATCTAAAGAGTGTAAAGAGAAGCTACATCCTGAAAATGCGTATTTGTGGACAACATATCTGACCAAGTTGTAATCTCTGAAGTATATAGAAAATTTTAAAAACTCACCAACAGAAAGACAAATAATCCAGTTCTTAAATGGACAAAAAGACATGAACAGATGTCTACAAAAAGGGTATTAAAGTGGCCAACAAACATGAAAAGGTGTTCATGATAATTAGTTATTAAATAGATGCAATGCAAAATTAAGAAAGAACAGCTGTTGAGCTGCTTATATACAAACCCACACCTCATGGAACTTGGGTGGAGGTTCAGGGTCATGAGACATCCCCAGTTAATTAGCTTACTAATGTGTTCAGTGATTTTTCCACTTCCTAGTTTGTTACACTGTGCATGGAGTCTAAAGAATTCCCAAGTGTCCATCAGTTTGGTCTCTACCTAGAGCAAAGGAGGACAAAGGAAGACAGGTATAAGAGAAGGATATGGAAGTGTATAGCTAATTGCCTCCAGGAACAGCTGCTTCCTTTGCCAGATGAACAGAAGAGTTGGATAGTGCCTGGTTATCATACTCCAAAAGATTCCATAGAATAATCTGATTGAAGGGGATAAATGCAGAACAGATTTTCAAATTACCATCAGCTTTTTAATTAAACTTTGGCTTAAACAGACTTTTTGTCGCCATGGAGTGAACCTATTTCCCCAAGATAAACTTTAACTCTTAAACCAAAAACAGCCCAGAAAGCTTCTTAGAACCAAATAATAGTTTAGCTTAACTAGTTCTTAATTAGTCTGTTTTGAGCAGTTTACTCTAAAGAATGATCCATATGAGGTCAAAGTGACCACAGAAGCTTCAAAGACAAGATAAGACCCATCGGTGGCAGTGAACTGGTGTCAATGAAGGAGAGGGAAAATGAACGCATGCTTCGAAGATGTGATCGATGTCCTGGAGATGTAGAAACTGTTGGGTAAATGTCTATAGGGGCTATATATGCTGAATAACAATCAAAAATCAAACAAAAAAGGTAAAACGAGATACCATGTCACCCCTGTAAAATTGGGACTGATTGTTTCAAAAAATGTAAGAAAGGAATACTGGCAAGGATGTGGGAGATCAGAACCCCTTTCCACTGGTTGCAGAATTTCAAAATGTTGAAAGCGCTGTGGAAAATGGTACAGTGCTGCTTCAAAAAGCTAGAAATAGAAATACCTTACGATGCAGCAACTTTATACATATGCATAAGTGCTAGTGTTTTCATCGCAGTTACACAAATAGACGTGCACATCTTTATTCATCTCAGCCCTTTTCACAATAGCTAAAGCATAGAAACAATCTAAATGCTCATCAACAGATGAATGGATAAACAAAATGTGATACAAGCATACATGGAATACTATACGGCTAGAAAGAAAAACATGATGGATAACATCGATATGTATTATGACAGATGAATCCTGAGAACACTATATGGAATGAAATACTCAATCACAGAAGGATAATCATTGTATGATTATATTTTTGTAAGACAAGAATACATACAGAAATCACTGACAGTTCTCAGTGGCTGCAGGGAAGAGGAGGAGTGATCACTCTAAATTAGAAGGAATTTGTCAGTTTGGGTGGTGACAGTTGCATTTCCAAATGTGGGTGAAGTTTGCCCAGCTTGACTTGGTAAATAATGACATGGTGACATCCACAGCAGTGAGTGATGTTTGGGTAAATTCTATAAAATACACAATTCTGCAACAACAGAAATTATAACTCAAAACTACCTGTATGTATAGCTATAGATGTATGCATATATATGTGTGTGTATGGAAGATAGATGTTGTAAACACAGTGCACTTGTGGGCATATTGGTAGGTGTATGTGGATAAGTGTGTGGTGCAGTACATTACGGAAGATGGGCCGTTTAGCTATAGTGCTTCATCGATTATGGTCACGTTTGGAGGGAATTGTCCATTATGTTACTGAAGCAGGATGGAAGTGGAATGTGACTTGAGCTTCCATCTTCCAAGAAAGTGTGATTCAAGTCACCACTCTTAGTTCCCTTAAAGGGGCCGTCTCTGTGCAATATACAGGAGTGCTCTAGCAAAGTTCTCTCTCTTGTTCAGGATCTTGCATCTAGCTCATCTTTATCCGACCTCTGGTTCTTGAAACTTAAGTCAACAGCCTGATCTTTGACCTGTTTCCTGGAATTCGACACCTCATGAGCTATTGACTCGTTGTCTGACCTGTGGATTTGAATTCATCAGGCCTTACAGCCATGTCAGACTGATAGCCACCATAACTGGGTGAGCCATAAGCTTTATGAATCAAATAATATAGAAACTCAAGACCAAGTTGGAAGGGAGAGTACTGTGGGGACGAGGAAGAGTGGATGTGATGGGTGACTGAGCAGTACAGAAGTCTGGAAAAGCTCAACTTTGGGTCCATCTTAAATCTCCGCCTGGAGGAATGACTTTTTTTGAGGATCTTTCTTTGAGAATTATTCATGCAGTTGGTTGGAATGGTGGTGTTCACTGCCATGCTGTCTTGAAAAGGTGATTTGAGGAAAGAGAAGGTAAACAGGAGGAGAAATCTTTGCTTTCTGAGTGAGAAAAAAAGAAACGATAGCAAACCAATGGATTGAAGCAGCTATTCTGTTACAATCAATTAACCAAGGCAAAAAACTGTTCATGATAAATAGAAGTGGTGGGTGTAACCCCTGGAGATCGGGCTTCTTGGATGCACACAGAAACACAGAACGATAAGGAAAGAGCAGCGCATCCTCCTTGATTTCTGCTATCTGTAATAGTTGCAGTGGCAGGAAAAATAATGTAGGAGCAAATTGCAGCCCTGAACCAAGCTCAGATCTGGTCAGGTCAGAGTTACAACTGCTAGGCTCTGGGCCAACCCAGAAAGGGAAAAATGTGTTGGAACAATAGGAAACCCCTTAAGACTATTTATCATCAAAGAGGCAGTCAGGAAGTGAACAGGTAAGAAAAAAACCTATTTTAACCAGAAAATATGGTGTAAATGAGTTGCTTTAAATCTGCAGACCCGTTTTTTTCAGCTTCCTGAAGAATCACTCCTAAAAGGGATTGTGAGAGTAACTAATTAAGGAGTAGTGTCTTTAGTTATGATTGCTGCAGAAGAGAAGTGTATGTGTGGGTTGATTCAAGACTCACAAATCACTATAGAAGAATCACAAATGGTGACAAATATCCAGTTATATGCGTTAACACAGAAGGGACAGCCAAATTGATGGGATGGGTAAATTTGCTGTGATATTTGCTTTCATGATTAGAGATGCCGCTCCATTCCTCTTTTAAATAACCAGTATAATACTTCAGAAGACACTGTGACTATGCTGCTTATACAAACAATGCTGCAATGTATCTCTGGTGATTATGATATTCATCCAATGAGTCTGCCCCTTACACAGGTCATGGTAAACATGGTAATTAAAGGACCATCCTATACATAATAAGGCATATCATTCAACCTTGGCACTGTGAATACACCCAACAAAGGGAGATCATTTGGTAAAGTGTCCCTGTATGTGTCTTCAAGATGCAAAAAGTTTTAGGGTGATTCATAAGGAAACGGGAAGAGGCAGTAAGAAAAGAACTTACTCCAGCAAGACAGAGGTTTTTTTAGGTGGTTAATATGAAAGGAGATGAATATACTTGAACCTGATGTAATTGAGACAAAAGTTCCAAGGAAGAACTAAAGGACTTTGGACAGAACAACAGAAATTTCCTCTGATCCCCCAATTTTAATGAGTTCTAACCAAGTCTGTCCTATTCACTGCAATTGAGAGAAATTTAATGATTCAAACCCACCTTGGACTATTCCAAGCAGAGGCTTGGATAATTAATCAAGACAAGGATTGAAAAGGGGACTAGAGTCTTCTGGTCAAGCGCCAGAGAGAGAACCCAAGGTTCATATGCACAAGTGTTGGTAAGATGGTTTGGAGGTAGGGGAGAGAAAGGAGCTCAATGTATTGCAGTCCCAAAACTTGTCAATAAGACCTTGATGCAATTACTGATGGGGCTAAGGTGAAACTCTGGATGAAAGCAGGAAGATTTGCCAAGATTCAGTTCAAAGTGAGGAGCCCTTCTGGCATGCCAGGTGAGATTTGAACAAGCAATCACAAGGTTGGTAGTGGAAGCTCCCAGCCATATTATGAAGAAAGGCGAGGTTATTTGTTCCTACAGAGATTTGCAGCCTCAGAAACCCTATATAGGTTTTGAATTTACTTGATTGGTGGTGGTGCATTAATAAGAGCATGATCTCATAACATCTCTCGACTTAGGCCTATTGGAAAACACTTCTGGCACTGTAAAAGAGAAGGTTTGTAATTTTGTCCTTTGGCCAGTATTTATTGGACATGCAACCAATATGGTAACCATTACAAGTGCCCAAACTCATTTGGTGGACCAAAATAAATTATTACTTTGATTAAAGACATGCCAAAAGGAGTAATTATGCATTGGGCTGCACTCTCCATAGTCAGCATTTAGGAATCACCAGTAGCCCCACTCAGAAAGATAGGCATTTCTACTCCTGCAGTGACAGGCTCGGAAACCCTCAGGGAGTCCGAGTCAGCCTAGAACTGATATCAGTGAATGGAGTTTAGAATGTGCTTTAGTGGCATAATGGCTATGGGTTAGGCTGCTAACTCACAGATCAAGAGGTTCAAAACCACCAACCACTCCTTAGAAGAAAATTGGTGTCTTTCTATTCCTGTAAAGAATAACAGTCTCTGAAACCTACAGGGATAGTTCTACCCTCCCCTATAGGGTGATGGTGAGTCAGAATTGACCCTATGGCAATGATTTTGGGGGTTTTGTTTGTTTTAAGACACACAGTGATGGTCAAACTCAATCTAATATCTCCATGTAACACAGAAATAGAATTTGACAGCGTAGTATGTTGCTTCAGTTCTTCTCAACATGGGATCAAACCAAACCAAACTCCCCTCCCCCCCCCTCCACTGGTCATCAAGTTGATGCTGACTCTGAGACTGCCGTTGTTGAGTAGAAAGCGCAGTCTTACTCCTAAAATCTGCTGGTGGTTTTGAGTTGTCAACCAGGCAGATCACATTCCAACATGCAACCACTACACCACCAGGGCTCTTGACATGGTACCAACTCTGCAGAATGACATACAGCAAATCAAAGGAGACTGGAACTCAGTGATTCATCTTGCAAATGCCTTCTTCCCAAATAATCCCAATCTCAGTTAACAAGGCATAAGCAGTCTGTTTTCACAAGAGGATTCCAAAATGCCTAATTTTTCATAGAATTTTTCATAGAATTTATTTTCCTAATTCACTGTCATGGTTTGTTAAAAATAGGAGGGAACATGGACTTAGTGCAGGTCCTCAGTGTAATAAAAGACTATACTGATGATATTACTCTGATATCAAACAGCAAAGATTTTTAAATAGTTGTGAACCACATGAACAAGACAGACAGATTAATAAATCCATAAAAATTTCAGAACTCTCCTCTTTCAATGCAAGAACACTTTGTTCTAACAATCTGGCATTCTATGATGCTCACCCTCTCTGACATGATCGCTGAAGACAAAATGGATGCATAAACATGTGGTGAAGAAAGATGATGGTGTTCAGCTATCAAAACATATAGTATCTGGGGTTTTAAAGGCTTGAAGTCAAACAAGCGGCCATCTAGCTCAGAAGCAACAAATTCACATGGAAGAAGCACACCAGCCTGTGAGATCATGAAGTCGCAACAGGATCAGATAACAGGCATCAGAAGACCCGAAACAGACCAACTAACCAAAGCATATTGTTGAGAATGAGAGGGGGTTGGAGCAAAGACCCAAAACCTATCTGTAGACAATGGAACATCCCCTTATAGAAGGGTCACAAGGAAGGGATATGTCGACGAGGGCCCAGTATGGCACTGGTAAAATACACAAAATTTCCCTGGCTCCTTGAGGCTTCCTGACCCTCCACTATCATGACACAACTCCTGCCTTTCACTGCAGACTAGACAGGGGTATGTGAAGAGGTGCAGATAAGAGATAAGAGCTCATGATACATTGAATCCAGGAATGAGAGTAGCCATTACAGGAAGGTAGGGAGAAGGTGGGAAGGGGGGAATAGAAAGAGGGAACTGATCGCAATGATTGACACATAACCACCACCTCTGTGCCCCCCAGGGGGACTAACAAGAGAAACTTTGGGGGAAGGGAGACAATGATCAGTGTAAGATATGAAAATAATAATTTACCCAGGATTCATGGGGGGAGGGGAGATCTAATAGTAAAGGTTCTAGAAATTAAATGTTTAGAAAATAATGATAGCAGTATTTACAAATATACTTGATACAATGTATGTATGGATTGTTATAGGAGCTGTGAGAGTCCCCAGTAAAATGAGCTTTAAAAAAAATAAAATTCAGGGCTCTACCCAAACTGAAATTCTTGGGAATAACGAGCAGGCATTACCTGTGACATTCTGCAGAAAACAAGAATATGTTGCTGTCACTACTTGCTCCCAAGACTAAGCAGATGGTTCAACATTTGGTTGGTCTGTTTGAGCTTTGAAGGAAACAATTCCACATCTGGTTCCCAACCATAAAACCACACAGAAGAACTCTGTCTTTGAATAGGGGCCTGCCTGAGCAATAGCAGGCTACATTTGAATTACAGGAAGTTGTCTCACTCTCCTTGCCTTTCGGCCCTTATGATCTACATTCTTATATCTTCCTGGAGACGCATTCCTTATGCAGACTGAATATTATGGCAAAAACCTGAGAACGCCATCCTGAGGAGATCTCTGGTATTCTAGACCAGAGAGTTTCCAAATGCTTCAGTATGACATAACACCATGTGAAAGGCAAATACTCCCCTGCTATATGGTGTCAATTGAGACGGCCTGGATGACAGAGGGACATAAAATCATCATGAGATATTCATAATGTTTGGGGTGATATTGGAGAAACACTAATAAGGAAAATGGTGTCCAAGCTAGTTATATATTAATAGGGAAAGGATTCATACGAGGTTTCTGAGTGGTGCCCAGGGTGCACCTGGTATATCCATAAGCAGGTATCTTCTATTCCCATATGAATCACTGGAAAAGTGCCACATGGGCAGTATCATATGAACAACTTTCTACTGACAAGCAGAGGCTTCTGGGAGCAAAGTTAATAATTCCAGGGTACATGGACAACCTCTGATGTAGAAAGGCATTGCATTAGGACAAGCAGATGGAAAGACCCTGATTGAAAAAAATACAGGCAGTTCAACAGGAAAGAGTGACAATATTAATTTCCATTTTAAAAAAAACTTCACAGCAAAAATCAACAGGAAACATGATGTAAATCATAATAACATAACTAAGGGGTCAATTCAACCAAAACACATAATCATAAGAAACATCAATGTACCCATGAAAGAACTTCCAAAACAACAAACAAACTTTAACAGAAATCAAAAGAGAAACAGGCAACTTCACAAGAATAGTAAGAGGCTCTACACACCACTTTGGACAAAGGACAGAAATAGAAACAGACTCAACAAGAATACAGAGAACCAAACAACACAATCAGCAAATTTGTTCTCATAGATACACACAGAACACCCCACCCAACAAGAGTACAGTACACATTCTTTCCCAGCATACATGGGTCATTCTCATGACTAGGTCATATGTGAGGCCACAAGCAAGCTTCAATGAATGAAAAACATTAAAATTGGACCAAAGCACCTTCTAGGATCACAACTGTATCAGTCCCGGTAGACTAGAAGAACAAATGCATAGACAAGGATATGGATATAAGGGAAAGGTTTATATACAAGAGGAATGGAACAACCCAGCCCAGTCCAGTTCAAAGTCATAAGTCCGATATTAGCCCAGATGCCTGATACCAGTCTATAAAGTCTCCTTCCAACTCACGAAGTCACAGGTCAGTGAGTGCAGAGTCCCGGCACCAGCAGGGGTCCCCTCATGCCTCCTCATTTCCAAGGCTCAGAGTCCATCAACAGCATCCAGAGATGATAGAAGCAATTCAGCACTGGCAGAGGTCTCCCCATGGCTTCTCCAGCTTCAGAGGTCTGGTTCCATCAGGGCAAGGCCTTGTGGCTTCTCCTCTGGCTCCTGCAGCAGCTCAGACACTGCCATCTTGTCTTGTCTGTAATTCCTTGTCTCTGAGACTAACTCCCAACAACTGGGGAAGATAGCTTCTCATCTTCATGAGGGAAATATCGCGAGATTTCCCTGAAGTCTCAGGAGAAAGCCATGCCCACACGGAAGCCTCACTGGCTACTCAATGGCTATCTCCAGACTAACAGACTAGACTCCACCCTTACATTTCAATCATAAAATTAACATAAGCACATGACTGCCACAACAACACAACAAAATTAGAGATCAATAATGAACAGAAGGAAAGGAGGATTAAATGCATGGGAACTGAATTACAGTCGGCTTTAAAACTACTGAGTAATCAAGAAGCTAAAAGTGAAAAAAAAAATAAGTTCCTAAGGGGAAAAAAGGATAATTAAAATATAGCACACCAAAATACTGAGGACACAGCAAACACAGTGGTCAGAGGTCAGTTCATATCAATAAATGCATGTATAAAGAAGAAAAAAGAACCAACATCAACATTTTAATTCAAATCTCAAAAACATATAAAAGGAAGCAAAGAAGCCAATAGTCCCATCAGAAAGGAAAAATAAGTAAATCAGGAAAACAATAGAAACAATAAGACTACAAGTTATTCTTTGAAAGGATTAATAAAATTGGACAATGTAACAAAGATAAAGATGTTTCTAACACAAATAAGATATGAAATGAGAGATGTTATGACAGAACCAAGTTTTAAATAAAATGATAGACTACTATGAAGATGATATGACAATAAATTTCAAGCCCCTCTTTAAAAATGCACAATTTTAGAAAGATGCAAACTACCTAAATTGGCACAAACTAAGGTGGAAAATTTCAATTGACACATTATACACATACACACAAAATGAGTGAATCATAAAACACTACCACCAAAAGCAATTTAAAATGCCCTGTACTAGACAGTTTTGCTGGAACATTCTACCAAACATTCAAAAAACATTGCACCAATTGTACTGAAATTATTTCAGAACACAGAGATGGAAGGCATACTTCTAAATTCATTTTATAAAGCAACTGTTACATCGATACCAGGTCAAAACATTGCTGAAAAATCAAATTATAGGCCAATATCACTCATGAACATGGATACAAAATTTCTCAACAAAATCATAGCCAAGAGACTCTAGCATATTAAGAAAAAGAAGGAAGAAGAAAGCACAGTAACCAAGTGAGATTCATACGGGTAGTCTGAAGAAATTCAGTACTAGAAAAGCAAGTAAAGTAATTCATTGCAAAAATAAAACAAAGAAAAACAACATATTATTACATCAATCAATGAGGAAAGGCATTTGATAAAATCCAACACCCTTTCCTAATAAAACATCTCAGCAAAATAAGAATAGAAGAGCAATTCCTCAGCATAAAATAAATCTCATCTCTACCATGGGACCACATATTACCACTTCCTCACGTCTCTCTCTTAGACTTATGAGAAAAGCACTGCACTTCTGCGTAGCATAGAGTGAGGGAGGCTCAATGAGCTGTGCTAAACTAGCATCGCCACTCATCTACCTCTTCATCCCATTCTTTACCTCTCCTTGGTGCCAATGAGGGGCCCTGAAGCCTCCAGGTGGTGAAAATGGTACAGAACTTGGACCAAGGACCCCATCTTCCATCAGACTAGCATGAGGAGGAGGGATCCCACATCCTAACACCCCACAATTCATTACTGAACCGGTCATTAGAACAGGCCATCTGAATTCAGATTCTGCAGCTCTCAGATAAAGGGGCAACAATAAGTGGACAAGTTCAGCCTCCGAGGGTCAATGCTCCTGTTCCCTCCATGCCAGTCCCTTTCACCCTGCTTTGGCCACCGACCCAGAAGTAACCCAATGTTCAGAAGTAACTTTGGCAGCAGAACCACAAGGCAGCCAGATCTGGCCCTACTCAGCGAGCACAGAGCACATGATAACATTGCAAGACCCTCTGTTACACACATCTGTCAGACATCAAGGAGAAAAGATCTACTCCCCCACCCGCACCCCCAGGCAGTATGCCTACGACTTCAATTGGCCCAAAATACGCTCAGCTAAATTTGCTTGTGAGATGCTCTAAGTGGTACACAGTGTTCTATAAGAAGCTGTTGTGAGAAATCTCAGTGCAGCGTGGAGTGAGGGCTGGCAGGCTGCTGCTGAGCAGATCTGGGTCCAATGCAGCCTTCTTCCAGCTAACTACTTCCCAAATCTGGGCCCCCTCCCTGGAGCTGGCTGTAGTACAGACTTCTCTTTGGCCACTGGCTGCTGTCCAGTACCTCAGTTCCTCCCACTCCTGCCCTGGGGAGTCCCTGGGCAGATGTGGAGGGGGTTGCCTCCTTCTCATACACAAGATGCCAATGAATGTGGGACTCACTGCCATCTTCCAAGTCAAAATTAAATAAAACACTCAGAATAGGTGGCCAGCTGATCTACAGATGTCTATACTAGTTAAATCCAGGAAAGTCTGCCTGGGGTTTCTGCAGCATCCACTCTGATGAGCAGGAAACTAGTCTGTCACCACCATCCGATGGTGCCTGAACACAGGTTATGATGAAAAGAGGTCTCTCTCTGCATGATGTGGAGAAAAGTCCCCAAGCACAAATGTGCCCACACATGGCCAATCCTGCTTAGTGTGAGATGTCATGATAGAAAGAGCTGACCACAGAGCAGAGAGCTTGATGTCAGAGGTTTGTGGCTCCAAACACAACCTTCTCACCTACTCTCCAAACTCAGTCTTCTTGTCTATGATGTCACCTGGTCAAGTGACTTCCACTCTGAGCTGCAGTTTCCCCACCTTGGGGTGAGAAAGACCAATGGAACCACCTCTTAGTTTGAGGGAATGATGTGACAAAATAAATATTATGGAAAACTTGGGGTCATGCACAGAGTAGGTGAGGCAAATAACTCACACATTTGGCTGCTAACCAAAAGATTCAAAGTCTAAATCCATCAAGAAATGCCTCTGAAGAAAGACTCAGAGAACCATGACTGAAAAACTTCAGGTTAAAACCTCAACCAAGCCAATTCTCCTCGAATACACATTGCGTCACCATGAGTCAAAGCCAAGTCAGGTACAGCAAGTCGATGGTATTTTCCCTGCAGATGGTCTGTGGAGACAGGCTCAAGCCTAGAAGGAGATGGATGCAGTCACTGACACTGCATTGACACCCCTATTCGGAGTCCGGGGTCCCAGTTACAATCTGGCTTCCTCTGTGGCTTTTCTACAACCATAACTGCAACCAAGGGTGTCCTCTCACTGGGGCCTCAGTATGCATGTTGGGTCCTCCCTCCCTGGGTCATCACTCCTCTCCCCACACAGTCCTCAGAGTAGGCGGCATAACCCAGTTTGTAAAGAAGGAGGAAGCAGGAATGGGGAGAGTTGTGTCCTGTACATGCCCCACAGCTTGTACATAACAAGCACCTAGAGCAGCCCAGATGCCCATCTTCTAGACTAGGTCCACAAGAATCGACAAATATCTACACTGTCCACCAGGACAGATAATATACAACGGCCAGAAAGACTCCTTGCTCTGCAATTGTTGCATGGGTTAGGACATCATCTTCCCAAGACAAGGCCTCTGGACCAGTCATTCCCCCCAGTGCCCTGATAAAATGTCTGGACGGTAAAAACTGAAAGCCAGTCCCCAGCCCCAAAGAGAATGCCTCTGAGTTTGCCCCTTGTTCACGGGGAGGAGGGGGTGTATGCAGCGGATGTTACCACTCCCTTCCCTGGTCACATTCTATATCTCTGCTTCAGCAAGGCCTCCCCAGCGTGTTCCCATGCCTGCAAGAACAACTCTAACACACCCGATCTAAATCAGCACAAGCCCAGCGTTTTGACAATTTGTTCAAACTAACATATGTGAAACATCTATATCATTACATAGTCTATATACATTTCACAATGTTTGTGGGAGACAGACACACCACACTACATACTACTTGCATAGGGATGGCAGATTTTGAAATGCTTTGATTCGATGGGTAATAACTGAAGCACACACATACACATATTGCTCTTGCAAGAGCTGCAGTGCTTGCTTCCTGCCACGACTTAAAGTGCACTGATTCTTTAACAGTTCGTTAATTTTTAAATTTTACAGTGCTGAATTGTCCATTTCTACAGAGCCAAATAGCGTTCAACTGCTGTATGAGCTGTTGCTGCCAAGCATCATGGAAAAGGAGAATCAGAGTTCCTACCAGCTTCCTTCCACAGCAGTGAGAGGTCAAGGTCGCCCTTGCTGAAATATCTCCTCTGTGTGAGTCTCAAAGAAAAAGCCATCCCCCTCTCCAGTTTGTCATCTGCCACTAAAGTGATGGCCCCAGCATTCAAGGGAAAAAAGGTCTGAATTACAACTGTTTTTTACTCCTTTGTATTTTTAATAAACAAGGCAGTAAAGGATATAGAGAGCACATAGTGCCGGCACGAAATCGCTACTGCACTTGTTACTGCACTTCTTTCCCGGAGTGTGTTTTGTGCGGGACCGGTCCAGCTGTGAGAAGAGATGCTGTAACACAGCACTCAGTTGGCTAGGGTGGCCATGACACTAATGCCACAAATCAAAGGCTTTAACAGTTTATTGACAGTTCAGGAGCCTAGGTGTCTGGATTCGGGGTATAGCTCCAGACAGAGGTCATGTCTATTTTAGCTCACAGTAGCAGGAAATCATTGTGGGCACATCTTTGTCGTCTGATTTTTCTCTTCCCTGTGTGTGTTTCTGGATCCATTCTGACCTCTGTCTATCTCAGAAGTGATTGTATGTAGGATCCACCCTACAGTGTGATAAATTGATGACAAGACCCTAGATAGCATTATGAAAGGTAAGTGCATTATATTAGATAAGGCGTTACTAAAGTAAATTACATTGGAAAATGTCCTCGGCCAAAGGCCAGTTGATTTAACCATAGAGAAGTACTCCATGATAGCAACTATATTTGTGTTTGACCAAATAACTTGGAGCCAAGTTGACACATAAAATGTATCACTATTTGTTCACACACAACCCTATATTCTTAACTTTTGCCCTTGACCAAGTACTCACTGTGGGAGACATAGGGAACCCAGAAGTAGAACCAAATGGTTAGAAAATTCAGCCAAACTGAGCAAGGAACCCATCATATAGTAGACGCTCAATAAAGAGTGGGTGTCCGAATGGTCAACAAGAGTCTGGATATGTGGTGGCAGATGTAGGCCTAACATGAAAAAGGGTGTCACTTGGGTATGACTCTAACCCAGTGCAATCTAATGCTGTTGCTGCTAGGTGAGCTGCACTCATAACCTAGTCTGTAAAGCAGGACCAATGCCACAATCTTCACTGAGTTGTGTGGAGATTAAGAAATAATACATTTAAAATGATCTTCATAGGGCTGAGCCCTGGTGGTGTAGTGGTTGAGTGCGGGACTGCGGCCCATTGGCTTGGCAGTTCAAACCCAGGAACAATTCTCCAGGAGCAAGGCTGGGTAGCTCCCACAACCACCAGAGGGCAGTGATGCTCAAAAAAAATGATTTTCACAATATCTGAACCCTGGTGGAAGAATGGGAGTTAGGCAGGGAAAAGAGTTCCAAACTAGATTGAAAAGGCTCCCAGGGGCAAAATCAGCTCCCTTCTATGACTTTACTGGGTGAGAATTTCTAGATGGTTCCTTTAATTCTGAGACTGTATTCATGGACTCAGATCACTATATCCTTCCTGGATCTGAAGTAGCTCCTCGCAAAAACCCAGAATTTGAGATTGCAGGTAAACTAGCTCCTGGTGGCTTTTCTATTAATACATACCATCATCATTAACCCACATGTCATCCTTCTTTCAGATCCAGTTTCTTGCTAGATTTATTGTCATTAAATCAAACATCACATTATCATAATCACCATTACAAAAACTAATGATCATCAACGTGTAACTATGATCATCATTGATTGAGGAGTGGCTACACACAAACAGGATAAGAGATGAGTATCTAGTGTGGGTCAGATTGCTCCTAGTCTCTGTGGCAGCTCCTTTATGTGTGATGTCTGACTTCATTCTCACAGTCAGCCTCGGAGGTAGGAATTAACACTCTCTGTTACACGGATGAGAAAACTCAGTCTCCAAGAGGTGCAATCTCAAATAACACAGCTAATGAGAGGCTGAGGCAATTTTTAAATGCCAAGTATGTTTGGCTCCAAAGCTGACACTTGAATCACAATGCAATGCTTCCCTGATATAATTATTAATATCATGCCATCCAACCTGACTCCTCCTTGGCTCCAATATGTCCCTCCAACCCCTTCCCTATCAAACTCTGTGAATAGACAGATTTCCCTTCTTTGTTTGCTGGTTCACACACAAAGGGACCATTCTTCCTCCTTTGTTTTGGAATTGTATACACTCAGGAAAGTTATAGACTGAGGCTCCTGGGCCAAGGAACAAGTGTTCCAAAGAACTGGTGTGTCCCTGGCATCAGACAAACCAACTCACTAACCTCACCTTAAACCTGCTAATAAAATGGATATGTGTTGCCTGCCTTGGAGCATGCTAAGAATGAGATAGTGAAATAGAAGATTCATCGGACTTGAATCTAAAAGAAAGAGTACGTGCTCAGAATTTATCCTGGGCACGGAACTCAGCATAGCCTCAGCTGCCCTTGACATTGCCCCTCAGTCAGCGGCCAGGACTCTGGGAGGACCGGCCTTGGCTCTGGAATGCCAGAAACTGGAAGAAATGCAGGGCCTGTGGGAAAGGGGTATTGATCTAATTCAGATGCCAGGAGTATATCTGCGTAAACACTGTCATCATGAGAAAAGTACCAATAATATTTTTAAAAGGTGTTCTAGGAAGGTTTTCAGAAGAAGAAATGCAAAATTTTGGTGTACATTCTTAGGAGTGAGAGGTAGAAGACAGGACTTCTCTGGACTCCTATCTTCACTCCTCATTGTAATCCTTAATCACAGGAGACACGGTGGCCTCTTTGGTCCTATCTGGGATCATTGTGCACACCTCTTCTGTGTACTCACACCCTGTTTCAGCAAGCTCATCACCAAGAGCTGTGGCCTTTCGGTCTGACTCGGTGCTGGTAACTCTGAGTTCTCCCATGGGTGTACACCCTTCTGCTACCACCGCCTTCAGATCTCTGTTCAAATGCCTCACAGTGGAAGAGGTGCCCTGCTCCTCCTTTCTATCAAAGGGCCCTCGTTTTTCTGTTCTTCTTATCCATTTTCGTATCTCCTTGAATGAGTCCCCACCAGATATATTACAGATGTATGTGATTACCTACTTATTAGCCATCTCACCTCACCAGATGTAAGCTCTGAGAAAAGAAACCTTCGTCTGGCATATACAAGCAGACTTCAAAAGTTTGTGGGGGAAAATTCTATTTCTTTAATTCTATTTGGTCTATGAATTTTAAAAGAAAATTTTACTGTGAACTGGATGAGAGTTTATGGAGCAAATGATTTTTCCCAACAACTAAGACATAGGTTGTTGTAAATCATTGACTGAAATCCTCCCAGTGTAAAATCATTTTTCGTACTTCCATGCTGTACTTCCCATTTCAATCAGCCCTTTTTACCATTCAAACTCTGTCCTTGAGTACATGCTGGACTCTTGATCTGAAACGGTTGCTTTCTCTATGAGATGCATATCTCCTTGTTATTGCTCTCTTACCGAGTCATCTATTGTTTGGCTGAAAATTAAGCTATGGAGGTAAGTTCATTTCTAGACCCCCAAGTAGAGTTAAAGGATTCTAACAGTCTCTGTCTAACTAATAAGCCTGGGCTTTTTTCTTTTCCTTCATTCATTTTTTCAGTTGGTTCCACATTTTCTCCATCTCTATCCAGTACCTTTTCATGTGACCCTTTACAGAGCAGTTGGTAGTAGTAGCCAGACATTATCTTGTTCTTCTGGTATTGGAGCTGGTGTTTGTGTCTTTGATTCTCTTCATGTTTCTTTGTTCTAGATTGAAAGACAGGAAGAACTAGACCTTTGATGGCTATTCAGGAGCTTTTAAAACCCCAGTCGCTAACTTTTCACAACTTTGTCTCATGAATAAGCTCCCATATTCCGACATATAGTTGCACCATAGGTTAGTACACATACAGAAATATTCTCCAGTAGATTGGTCTGCAAACCTGCTTCAAAATGTTTAAAATGTCTACAAAATGCCTACAAAATGCTTCGAAAAATAAGATCATGGAATTTTTCTATGACCTTTTTGATTCCCCCTTGTGTGTTCATGGAGAGAGTTCTCCTCTCCTCCTCCCTGACCAGCCTGTGTGTCAATCCAGGCAGTTACCTGTGGACCACTGTTGTTGCAGGTCTGAGTATATCGTGGGATTAGCCTCTGTTGTCTTTAACTCTTGCATTCCTCCCCACTGCATCTTCCCGTGCCTCCAGCAGTCTTTGCTGGCCCCTCTCTTATTGCATATTATTTCCCCCGTCTTCAAGTTAGCATAGAACCTCTAGCGATTCATTGGCCCTACCTTCCCCTTTCGTCCACAGTGACCATCAAAGAATATTGCTGCTAGTATGAAATCTTTCTCTTGGATTTTCATACTCGCGGTCTCAGACAATATCTGTCCTTTGGGGGTCGACATGTTTTGCTCAGCATAAGGTGTTCAAGGTTCGCCCATGTTATTGGGTACTTTGCAGACCCATTGTTACTCTACTACGCTAACCACAGTTTGTTACCCATGTTCTCTTAACCATAGTTTGTTTATCCATTCTTCCCCTGGGGGGCATGTAGGTGGTTTCTATCTTTGGGCTGTTGTGAATAGTGCTGGGATGAATATGAGTATTCATGCCATAGTTCTTATTTCTCTAGGATCAGAGAGAAATGGAATGGGTAGATCATATGGCATTTTTGTATCCAAGTTTTTAAGTAAACACCACCATTTTCCATAGTAATGTCACCATTTTACACTCCCACCAGAAGTGTATGAGGGTTAAATTGTATCCACACCCTCACCAGCGTTTGTTTTTAATCCAAGGGCAGACTGGGGGCAGGGAGGGGGTGATACGGTCTCCCTTCGTTTCAGTCCACATCCTCCCACGACTGATGACCCCGAGCATATTGTCACCGCCTGTTGCCTGTCCGAAGGCCTTCCTCGGCTCAGTGTCTGTTCCTGTCTTCTAGCAAGTGTTTCCAATCTGCGACTTCTCTTTACTTTTGGTAAAATACTTCAATATTCATGAGGTGTCTAATTTTTAAGACATCCCAGTAATCTCCTTTGGCTTCTGCTGTTTGTGAGTTTTCCATTATGTTTCACAGTGTAATTATGCCGGGTCATTGAAATCATAAATTTATCACTGTTTTTTTTTTTATTGATGGTCTTTATAGTTTGAGACTTTACACTTAGCTCTTTGGTCTAGCTTGAATTTGTTTCTGTGTATAGTGAGAGCTATGGGTCCTGCTTCATTTTTCTGAAGATGTGATACCATTAATTCAAGAGATGATTTCTACCTTATTTAATATGTTTTGGCCCTCTGTCAAAAATCAATTGTCTATAGATGACTACGACTTTTTGAGGTCCCCCACCCCCATAGCTGGGTGCCAGCTCATTAAATATTTTTCAGTGGGAGGATAAAAGAGTAGAAAAAGAAAGAGAGATTTTTACAAATATGGAATTCTGAGCCCACGCAACACAGCTAGTAAGTGGAGAAGTCGGAACATCAGCTCAATAGATCCAGCCCAAAGGAATTCATCTCTGAGCAAAATTCTTTACGCTATTGAAATACTTTCCCTAGGTCAAGCAGAAATGCTGGAAGCAAATATCAAATTTGTGAAAAATAAATGTTACAGTAGCCAATTGGTCATAATCTCCTTATCGTCGTTAAACATGTACTAAAGGGTCCTTGACCACATGGTGCTCTTCTTGGCAAACTCCACAAAGGAAAACAGAAACTAGAACAGAGGACAGATGGAGGCCGTTAGCATGAATGAAGCATCAGGTTTCTGCACCATTCAAGACGTTGGAAGAATCAAAGAAGATCAAGAAATGGAGTTACACATGGTGGGAATTGGCCTTCCTTTTCAAACCCAGTCCAGCCCTACCTGAAAACCACCTGAAGCCTTTTAAGAGAGCACAGCAGCTCTGCTCTGAAGAAGTGTGCAACAAGGGATGATCCAGGGCTGGCCCCCAGGACGGCAAGCAGCACTTCTCTCCAACATGCTCCGTTCTTCCCTTGGTTCTACCCAGATGCCACGCAGACCCCAGAAGCTTGATCTTCAGCGGACCACTACTCGGGCAAGTAAAACGTGTTCCTTCTTTCCCACCACTTTTGCAGGACAAATACGTACCTGCTGCCCCGCCTCCCACCCACCCCCCACACACACACACACCAGCCCCAAAAGGAAAGGGGAGCCTCTTGCGCTCACAGTGGCATGTGCTGACCTCCCCTCCGCCCCTTTCGGCACTCCCTCCAGCCTCAGCAGGATGGTGTCCATCAGGAAAGCAGAGGCTCACATCACCTCCTCCGCACGCACCTCAGCATCTCCCTGCAGATTCCGACCGACTCTGTGCCAACACTGGGATTCGTTGCTGCTGGTTGCTTTTCTTGTTTTGTTTTGGGGCGTTTTTGTTTGTGTGAGTCTTCGGAGGACAGCATTATTCAAATGTGAAACATCAGAATTACATATTAGCCGGTAGTAGACAAAGCGGCTCTTCAGAGCGTTCAGATAGAAATCCCAACACTCCTGCTATGTACGTTCATATTTGATGGTTTCGCAGAGGTAGTTATGTGTGTATGTGCACTTGTACAGCTAAGGGCATGAAGGTAAGAGATGTCTTCATGAGGTGTCCAGGAAAAAAAGGAGAATTTTAATGATGAATTGATCATTTTAAATTCAATGTGCATGTGTGTGTGTGGGGGGGGGGGGTTATGAGATATAAATAAATTCTTTAAGTTAAAATCTATGTTTTGGGCTGAGCCCTGGTGGTGTAGTGGTTGTGCCCAGGACTGCGGCGCACTAGGATGGAGGTTCAATTCCAGCTCACAGGAGCAAAGGCTGAGCCTCCTACTCCCACTACCAGAGTGCAGTGATGCCTAAAAAACTAAAAAAGAATAAAATAAAAATAAAAAAATCTATGTTTTATATATAAATTAACCAAAGGGAGGCCTAACAGAAAACAAAAGACAACCAAATAAAATGACCACCTATATGTGATAGGCATCTTCCAAGCCCTTCACAACATCACCTCATTGGACCTCCACCAAAACCAGGTGGACATCCTTTGGCTCCATTTTAGACGCAAAAAACATAAAGGCTCCAAATGGTTCCAAAATGTTCTCTTATGGATTGACTTTTATCTCCCCAAAAGATCAGTTGAACATCCTAACTTCCTGCCCATGGTAAAAATGTCACTTGGCAGTGGGTTGTCTCGGTAGGGTTATGAGGTGGAATCGGTGCCAGGGATATCTTCAATAAACCTCTGGAGATATAAAAGAGAAGACGCAGAGATGACACCAGGCGCAGAGGAGAGATGGGGCGTGCTAGATGCAAAGCCACGGGAAGATCTCCAAAGAATCCGGATGCCGAAGCTGAAGAGACAAGGACTCCCCTGAGACGCAACCCAGCAAAGTCTCACTGTGGCGTTCACAGCCTGAATTAGAGCTTCCAGCTTCCTAACCCGTGAAGAATTCATTTCTATTTGCTAACGCTACCAATGTGTAGTATGTCTGTGAGAGCATCACTAGATACTAGACACTGGCTCACAGACTCTCAGGTTGTAAATTGCAGATCCAATTTGATTTCTGACTATTTCCAAAGCACACCTTCTCTCCATGACACTGTGCTGCTTCTCATGAACCAGCTGAGGCTTCACTTCTTCATAGGGGACCTATATTAGCCTGTGGTGCCTACAGAAATAAAACCAGTGACACTTGAGTAAGTATAAGAAATAACTTCGTATCAAGAAGTAAATTTATATCATGAAGACATCTCAGGCTGGTCTAACTGAAGTCTCTGAGTCCAATGCTAAGCAGAGCCCTCTTCAGGCTCTCACAGCTGGGAATGAGGAAGCAGAAAGGTACAACGGAAGGCAGGGCAATCACAGGTCAATGGGCTCAGAGTTGGGTGGACCCAAAGTCAGTAGGAGCCTGGCAGGGTGTTGACAGCACCCAGGGTCCGCTGCCCACAAGGGGCCACTCCTGGGGTAGGACACAGAATCCAGGGCAGGAAGAAGGTGAAGGCCCAGAAGGGAGAGATTACCAGTGTCTCTGTAATTAAAAATCCACAGTCCCCCAGAAACATCACCAGGCTGTAAATCTGACTTATAGGTCGGACTTCATTCCTACCCTTTCATCCTGGTACCAGTTGACTTGAAATCTAACCACCATAAAACCCTGCCCACTCTCACAGAGCAGCCTGAGCTTCCCTGGGAACAACGTTCATCATGCAATATTACAATTGCCTCTTTTCTCTTCGGCGTCCCCATTTAAAGTGTAAATTCGTTAAGAGTTTGTGTCTTTCTATAGAGAGCTTTTATGGATAAATGAGTGAATGGATAAGCTTGGATGGATGGTGGGGTGGGTGAATGGTGATAGCTTAGATCGTCTCACAGGGGTCTAAGTTCTCACTTTCAAGGTTTATGTTATTCTCAAGGTGAGCTGCCTCAGAGCCCTCTCTCTTTCTGGCCAAAAGGCATTAATTTCTTAACTTATCTTCTCATCAACTCCTTGCATTTCAAGAACTCTAATAGGATGTTATTCCTCTATCACAGCTGGGGGTGAGATGAATTTCTTGGGTGAATTTCTGTGGAAAGGAAATCTCTAAGCTAACAGATACTATTCTTATTCACAGAGGTTTCTGATCCTGTTCTTAGTCATGCCAAATTATTTGCCTCAATGATATCCTGCAGGATTGAATTCCAAAGGTTGATTAATTATATGTTTAACGGTGGGGGGGGGGTGCGGGGAGGCTCCTGTGTGTCTATTTTAAATTTGCAGCATTTTAATTTCATCAAGTGCTCTCTGGTCGAGGAAGGCTCTGATGGGGGAGGGTGCTATGTGGGCTCCCACACAAACACGTGCTTGCAGGTCCCAGGGAAAGGGCCCGGGCAAGTATCGGGAGTCAAGTGTCCATAGTCAAGGAGGTTGCTGGTGCAAATGGAAATCAGATGGGCCCAGAAATTCCAGGTCAGAGTTGAACTTTGTTGTTCATGAAATTGATGCTTTATTGCTCAGCACCCACTATGCTGATGTCTAGTATGTTTGAAACCATTATTAAAAATGTTGTGCCACTTCTTCTCACCAAGTTTGTCCCCACCTTTCATTGTCCGTCTCCTCCATCACACACAATATGCTCCTCCAGCCACTGATGTCTCCTGCTGCTGTATCCCAGTCCCCATCCAGTACCAGTGGGCCTGGAGAAAAGGTTTCCTTACATCCCAATTCAAGTCTCCCTCAGGCCACTGCAGGTCAGTTGAGCATCCACGAGCTGCCTAGTGGCAGGCTCTCCCTGGCATCTGAGACGGAACAGGAGCAGCTGTGGAAGAGTTGCGACCATGAGAACTTATAACTGCACAGGGCACAGTGATGCTGGGAACACGTGGGCTCATGATGTCAGTAACCCAGACAGCTAGCCCACGTAGCCCACAGGGAATGCTGTGCTCCCCACACCCTCCTCCACTTCCCATTTAGCAGCTAAAACAATGTAGGCTACATTACAAATCAAAATAAGCAACACTGAATTTTATAATTAGCCACAACTTGACAAATTAATTAGTACAACAGCACAGTGTGTTCTCTGAAGTGTGGCTCACTATATTTTGCTTAGAGAATATATGTCACAAATTGCAGATGTATTATTAAAAGGGGTTATGCAATCGGCGTGAATTCTAAAGGTGCCCTTTTTGATATCCTTTCTGGGATGAACCAAGGGGTTCAAGAGAGCCAGAAATATGATCCCACCCACCATTCACACAAGTGTTGCCAGAGATGGACTTATTTTCCTGGGAGGGCCAATGCGGCTGAAAAGAAGGGATGAAGAATGCCAAGGACTATGGTTCTGGAAAAGAGGTCACAATGAGGGAGATGGTGGGAAATGACAGGGGGTGGGGAAGCCTAGAAGCTGTGAGCCTGATGAGGAGCAGACTGGAATCAGACTGCAGGGCTGGAATTGTGACTGCACCAGCCATGTGGTGTTGGCAATTTCGTCACCCATAAATTGATGTGGCAATAATACAGTAGAACCTATGAAAGCCAGAACATATGCAAGTAGATACCTGTCAGAGAAGGAAAGCTCAAACATTTTCCACTTACACATGTGATAGAAAATGGGTACAACTGCACTCGGTACAAGGTAGAATATTAGTGAGATCAGGAAAACCACACCACTTTCATTGAATTCTGGCTCTCAAAGATTTCACTGCAATATATCCCTCTCAGGCTGCTCCATCACCCATTGATCTATGGTGGTTTGCATGTTGCTGTGGTACTGGAACCTGTACCACTGCCATCCAAAAAACCAAAGGAGTCACCCACAGGAGATAAATTTCAGTGGAGTTATTCATACCAGGACAGACAAGGAAGAATGATTTAGTAATCTACTTCTTGATATTCTCAACTCAACTCTACAAAAATTTACTGTATGGAGTGGATTATGACACATAATAATCCTTTAGGACAGAGTAGAATCCCACACCTGGGGTATTTCTAAGACTAAATATTTATGAAGGTAGAAAGCCTTGTCTTTTAGCTGATGTTTTCAAACAGTTGACCTTGTGGTTCACAGCCCAACGCATAACCTCGTATGCCATCAGGGCTTCTTAAGATTAGCGTGAAAATCCCATGGAGCACAACCGAACACTCTCTGACTTGTTTGCTTTAGACTTGAAACAGGGGGGATCAACCATTAGAGGCAGACAGCATGGACAGTGAAGGAGAGGGCAAACAAATGGCGGGAAATCCTTGCAAAGACAGACTGGCACACAAGCTGCAATAATCACCATGAGGATGATGCAGGGCATACATTTCTATGTGTCAGTCAATTTGATAGAAGCAACTAGGTGCCATCTATCTGCCTGCCTGCCTGGCTGGCTGGCTGTCTGTCTAGCTACTTATCTATCTACCTATCTAACTCTGTTCACTGCTGAACTGAGGTGAAAGATGAAATCTTTCATTCACAAGACAGACCTGCATGCTTTTATTGAAGACAGATCTTCTGGGACATTGAATCAGAAGCAGATGGTGACTCTATCCAGGTCCAACAGGAGATGGGGTAGAGAGAGCTTAACCAAATGTACAAATCTCCATGTTGCTGACTCTGTTAGTCCAGGTAAACAAGAGAAATTCATAAGCACACATATGTATATAAATAAGGAGAGGTTTATATATGTGAGGAATGGAACATTGAGAAAGTATCCCAACCCACTTCAATTCAAGCCCCACAAGTCTGATATTAACCCATATGTCTGATACCAGTCTATAAAATCTTCTTCGATTCACAAGACACATGCAATGACATCAAATGCAGGACAATCACAGGCCTGTGGGTAAGAAAGTCTTAGGATCCAGTGGTGTTGTAAGCATCTCAGTGCTGGCAGGGACCTCTCTGTGGCTTTTCAAGCATCTCAGCACTGGCAAGATTCTCTACATGGCTTTTATGGTTTCAGAGGTCTGGTTCCATCAGGGTAAGCCCATGTGGCTTCTCCTCCAGGATGTCTCACAGGGAGTCAGCCTTATGTCTTGTCAGTAGAGCATCTCCAATGAACTAAGTCAGTAAGTCTCTCACCTTCAAGGGGGAAATACAGCCATATTTCCCAGAATTCTCAGGGAAAAGCCACACCCACACAGAGATCTCATTGGCTATCTCCAGATTGACAGGCTAGACTCCACTCCTACATTCTTAATCCTCAAATTGACACCAGATTGGGTGACTGTCACACTGACTGTCCTGCCAAGGAGCTCTTAACCCATTAGTTTGTGGTCTTGAGCCCAGTTCTGTGATGCTGTTGCCAGAAAACCAGGCTCATGAGTCCTAGATATTAATCACCCTCCTACACTGTGTAGAGACAAACATGACCAACAACAGTCTCTAAGTCCTCTCTTCCTGGCAGACCAGCCTCCACTTCTCAGCCCTCCTGTACTTCCAAACCTACCCTGATGTGGAATTGTGTCTTTTTTAAGGTATTTTTTTTTTGCATTTCTATGCATAGCCATTCTGTGCTGGCTAAAGGGGCAGCTCTCAACAAACGATCTTATTTCCTAGACTTTGGAATAAGGAGTCACCTCAAATGAATCCCAGCTTTTCTCATCAATCAGCCAAACTTCTCACTCCAACTCCTATCCAGGTCAGTGTTATCTTTGTAGGGAACAAACCAAATAATCAGTACGGGGCATCTTTTGTACTTTCTAAGTGGCTTTAAACTTCATCCCTCTTCTGCTTCTTTCCTTTAGGTCCTCAAGATGACTGCATCAGCTCCTAGGAAATCATTCTTCAGGTTCACTGCTTCTCGCCCGTCCTCCTCCACTCAATAAGTAAAGCAATTCTGAAGACAAATCTATTCCTGCCAGTCCCCACTGCCACCTTCTCTAAGGTAAAATTCCCCTATTCTTCTTACCCCTGCTCTCAGCTCTGGTCATTCTAAAATCTATGACAGATCCCAGGCTGTACCAGATCTCTGTGTCTTTGAAAGTACAGGTCCCTTTACTGGACATTCCAGCCCCCATTCCTAATTGACCCTCTAGATAACTCTTCTTCTTCATCAAAGCACCATCCTGAACTTTCCCAGATGGCGCTAATGCATTTTTAAAAGTAATTTTCTTGGGGGTTCATATAACTCTTATCACAATACATTCATCCATCCATTCATTCATCCATCCATCCATGTGTCAAGCACATTTGTACATTAGTTGTCATCATCATTTTCTAACATTTTTTTCTACTTAAGCCCTTCATATCAGATCCTCATTTTCCCCTCCTTCCATCACCCTTCCTCTCTCATGATTTCTTGATAATTTATACATTTTTTTCACATTTTATACTGACCAATGTTTCTTTTTCTATTGACCATCCCACTGAGAGAGGGTTATATGTAGATCGTTGTAATCAGTTCCCCATTTGTTCCTCACCCGCGCCTTCCCCTCCTGATATCACTACTCACAATATTAATCCTTAGGGCTTTGTCTGTCCTGGATTTCCCTGTATTCCAGCCCTTATCTGTACCAGTGTACATGCTCTGATTGAGCCAGATTTGTAAGGTAGAATTGAGGTCACAATAGTGTGGGAAAGGAAACATTAAAGAACTAGAGGAAAGTTGTATGTTTCAATGGTGCCATACTGCATCTTGACTGGTTTGTCCCCTCCCCATGACCCTTCTGTAAAGGGATGTCCAATAGCCTACAGATGGGGTTTGGGTCTCCACTCCGCACTCCCCCTCATTCATTCACAATGATATGATATTTTGTTCTGAGTTTTTGGTGTCTGATACCTGATCCTATTGACACCTCATGATCACACAGGCTGGTGTGCTTCTTTCATTTGGGCTCTGTTACTTCTCAGCTGGATGGCCATTTGTCTATCTTTTTTTTTTTTTTTTACTATTCAACAATTCATTTTATTTTTTTTAAATCATTTTATTGGGGGCTCATACATTGTTTTCACAATATATAAATAAACATACTGTATCAAGCACCATCACATGTCCACTTCTATTATTGTTCTCCAATTGTCCGCCTTTTCCCTTGAGCCCCTAGTATCAGCTTTTCCATCCCTTCCCCTCTTCCCCTGCTCTCTCCTCCCCACCAACCCTCAATACTTTATACATTGTTATTGTTCTGTCATATCTTGCACTGCCCGACCTCTCCCCCACCCCACTCCTTTGATGCCCGTCCTTCAAATAGGAACTTATGTGTATATCCTTGCAGTTGATTCTGCCTCTCTATTCCACCTTCTCTCTACCCTTCCAGCATCTCCAATCTAACCATTGGCCCGAAGGGGCTCATCCATCTTGGTTTCCCCATATCTCCAGCTCCCCTCTATACTAGTGAACCTTCTCCAGTCCATGTGAATTTGTAAGGTAGAGTTGGGACCATGATAGTTGGAGGGTGGGGGTGGGGAAGAAGGCTTTAGGAACTAAAGGAAACTTGTATGCATCATCACTGCCCAGCTGCCCCTTGACTGGTCTGTCTCCTCCCTGTGACTCCCCTGTAAAGGGGTGACTACACTTGTCTACCTTTAAGACCCCAAACACTATATCTTTTGATAGCCAGGCACCATCAGCTTTCTTCACCAAATTTTCTAAAGCACCCACTTTGTCTTCAACAATTGTGTCAGGAGGGTGAGCATCATGGAATGCCAGGTTAATAGAACAAAGTGTTCTTGATTTGAAGAAGTACTTGTGTGGCGGTCATGTGCTTATGTTAATATCATGATTGAGATGTATGGGGTGGTGTCTAGCCTGTTAATCTGGAGATAGCCATTGAGTAGCCAATGAGGTCTCCGTGTGGGCATGGCTTTCTCCTGATATGTCTGGGAAATTTCGTGATATTTCCCCATGAAGATGAGAATCTATCTTCCCCAATTGTTGGAAGATAGTCTCAATGATGATGAATTACAGACAAAACAAGATGGCAGATTCTGAGCTGCTACAGGAGCCGGAGGAGAAGCCACACAGACTTGCCCTGATGGAACCAGACCTCTGAAGGTGGAGAAGCCATGAGGGGATGCCTGCCAGTGCCAGGACTCTGCACCCACTGGCCTGTAACTTTGTGAGTCGGAAGGAGACATTATAGACTGGTATCGGGCATCTGGGCTAATATCGGACTTGTGATTTTGAACTGGACTGGGTTGGGATGTTTTCTCAATGTTCCATTCCTTTTGTATATAAACCCTTTCCTTAAGACCATATGCGTGTCTATGAAATTTGTTCCTCTAGTCTACCCGGACTGACACAACTTGAGTAGAGGCCATCTGCTACCTTAATACTAAACCTACAAATATATACACATATATCTATTACCCTATCATCACATATAAACATATTTACAGAAGTGCAAGCCTGTATTTAGACCTCTATAAATTCTAATACATTTTTATGGGAAGCAGCTACCCCATTTCCCTAAGATTTTTCAAAAAGAAATTCCATCCCTCCCTTTCATTTTTCCTACACCAATCCCTGAGAAGAAGAAAGTTTTGCTTGACTGGTAAGAAAGTGAGTTTTTACATATATACTCTCTTTAGTGGCCTAGGTGAGTGAGTGGCAGGGTGAGGGCTGAGCCACTGCCCACAATCCCCAGAGCAGTTGTGAAGTGAGGTTCTTGCCTTAAAAGTGGGACTCGTGGAAAACCAATGGGGGAAATAGCTGAAAGTCTATTTTTTGCTTCAGCTTCAAAATGAGGCTTTACTCCATCAATAAAACAGGTAGTTATCCCTCTACGACTCTCATATATTCCCTCATTGATCTAGACCTCATGGAAGAGTCAGGGATGAAGAAATATCCCCTTCTAAGGCAAAATTTCCAAGGTATGAAAAGAGTCGTATCATTGCAATCTCACGTTGAATGGTCATTACCTGCTTCCTAGTAGTCTGCCCCACTGGGCTGTCAGACCCTGGTGGACAAAGACTGAGTTCGTTCTTTGCTGGACCAGACGTAATCTAGTGAGCGTGGATAACCACCACATTATAGGGGCTCATGTCAAAATATTGCACAAGCTTCAAGAACCTTTGAAAACCAGGGAAGAGATGGTGGGTCCAGAGGCAGCTCTACAAGCCTGCTCACTCTGCACGTCTGCCTCCCCTCTGCTTCTTTCTCTCTTGTGTTTTCCCCTCTTCTTGCTATTTTTCCTGCTGCTGTTCTCCTATGCTCTTGCGTGCTAAAATCTGAGGAGTAGGTGCCCATTGGTACCTGTGGTGACAACTCATGCAAGGCAAGGGAAGAGCCGCCTTTCATGCGCTCAATCATAGGTGATCCTCCCGGAACACCTCAGACCTACAGATCTTAAGCCCACTGCTAACAAGTCAATTCTGACTCGGGGCAACCAGATGGAAGGAAAAACAAACAAACATCGCCAGCGAGTTGGCTCCCACTCAGAGCAACCATATGGGACAAAGTAAAACCCTAGCCCCGTAGCATTTCATTAAGGAAGCACGCTGCCACATCCAGCTCCTGCAAGGTGGTTGGTGTGTTTGAACCACCAGGCTTTCAGTTCTCTGCAGAGTGCGCTAAGTGTGGCACCTCCGGGGTGCCTTCCTAGAGAAGGCAAGTCTGCCGGAATCGGCTGGCTGGCAGCAAGTCTGGGTACCAGTCAAGGAGCAGCTCCTTGAGCTCTTAAGGAGCCAGCCTCCTCCCAAGCCCCAAGTGGTGTCACTGTCACAGGGACAGAGCAGAACACAGACCTGTTAGGGCCACCAGCAGGAGCGGAGCAGGACCTTTCAGCTTCTACTTCCTAAGTCGCACCCTGCCTTGTGGCCCCAAGGATAATGTCTTCAGCACATTCTGCTGGCTGATCGAATTTGGAGACCTTCCTGTTGTTGTTGTCAGCTGGCCCTCGATGCACACACAACAGAATTCAACCCTCCCAGCCCTGCACCACCACCCCCAATCCTTTAGAGATCACACTGTTGTGCTTTGGAGTGCTTTCGTGGGCTCATTTTTTTTTTTAAGTGGAACACTGGACATTTCTTTCTAATCCATCACCAAGGAGAAGCTCCACTGAAACATGCTGAGCATCATAGCAAGACACAGTCTCCATGAATGGATAGGGAATAACTGTCCACGAATGTACATCAAACCAGGGTCTCTGCCATGGATGACAACAATTCAACCACTGAACCATCAAACACCCTACCTACCAGAGTCTCTTGGCCAATGCTCTGTATGGATTGGGAGGGCCACAGGAGAAAGACAAGGCTATCTGCTCACAGAGAGATTTATAGGCTCAGAAACTATAGACAGAGTCAATGAGTCAGACTGATTTGATGGCAGTGGGGATTTTTAATTTAATAAATTGTTTTATTGGGGGGTCATACAACTCTTGTCACAATCCATACATGCATCCATTGGGCCAAACACCTTTGTACATTTGTTGCCATCATCATTTTCAAAATACTTTCTTTCTACTTGAGCCCTCGGTATCAGCTCCTCATTCTTCCCTCTCCCTCACCCACCCTTCCTACCTCATGAAACCTTCATAATACATTACTATTATTTTTTCATGTCTTGCACTGACCATTGTCTCCCTTTACCCACTTTTCTGTTGTCTGTCCCCCTGAGCGAGGGTTATAGGTAGACAATTGTGATCCGTTCTCCATTTCTCCCCCCACTTTCCCCTTCCCCTGGTGGTATGTCTACTCTCAATAAAGGTTTTGAGGGGTTTATCTGTCCTAGCTTCCCTGTGTTTCGAGCTCTTACCTGTACCCGTGAAGGGGGCGAGAAGGAGAATGAAGCACATCCTGGCCCACCAAGCCCTGAGGATGATATTCCTGCTCAGAGCAACCAATGCACAGAAAGGACCATAGAACTGGCCCCACCACAGACATGGCATCCTTCAGTGGCCCATAGCACTACGGAGGACAACATTGGAGACATACTGCCAGAACTGTGCCCGATCTGGCCCCACCACACCAAGGCAAAACACTAAGACCGTGCAACAGAACAGCAAGGGGAGAAGAGCAATGGAGTTCTCAGGGAACACCAAAAATAGAGAGGGGAGCCAGGGCATGGCACCCCATCAGACCTGATTGGAAAACACTCGTAAAGGTCAACAAACAGACCTTGAAATATTTATAGGCTTTTCTTTTTTTCTGTCACTGGCTTTTTTTGTTTTTAATATTGGCATGTTGCTTTTATTCTCATGGAATTATATGTAAAGGTTTGTCTTTTGCTCTCTTCTTAAATCATTTTATTGTTTTATTTTCTTTTGTTGCTTTGTTTTGCTCTGTCTTGTGTTTGTGCATATTATTATGCGTATCTAGGTAAGACAGGCAAAACAAGCCAGAGGAGAAAACAGCATGAGCAGCTTTGTTTTCTAAGAGGTTAGTCCTAGCTGACTTGGCAGGGACTGGTAAGCTATTTTCTCTGGAAGGAACAGCAGGGGGCCTATCTAGGGTAACCAGGTTTCCCCAAAGAGCACAGACTCCTGAGTCACATTGCCTGAATGCAAATCCTCCTCTTCTTCCCTGCAGGTAACGGTCATCTGCTGCAGCACACTGGGCCTGGTCAGTTCCCTAACCTGTAAAATCTGCAGTATAGTTCACTCACTGATGGCTGTCACAAATAGCACTAGGGTAGTATTCCTGGGGGTACCTGGCCCAGAATCACTCTCCAGAATCATCAGCTTTGTCCTCTGCAGTGTGGGAAAAGGCTGAGCCAGGGCGCAACCCTCACTGTGGCTCTGTTAGGTCGGATCGACTAGAGAAACAAATCCAGTGACACTCATATGCATAAGAACAAGCTTTATATCAAGAAGTAATTATATATCGAGGAAATATCCCAGCCCAGTCCAGCGCAAGTCCACAAGTCAAACGCTAGTCCATAAGTGCCTCTCCAGACTCACGCAGCCACATGCAATGAAGCAGAATACAGTAATGTCACGGACCAGTGGATGAAAAGTCATCCAGTGGCGGTAGCTTTGGTAGTCATCAGGGCTGCCCAGTAAGAAAGTGAAGGTGGGGGCTGAACTCCAGTGGTGTAGTGATTGTGTGAGGGACTGCGGCCCACAGGGTTGGTGGTTCAAATCCAGCAGCAGCTCTCCAGAAAAAAGGTTGGGCCTCCTACTCCCACCAGTGGGCAGTGATGGCCACAAAAAAAAAAAGAAAGTGAAGGTGGGGGGAAGGGGAGAGATTCCCAGGGACTCCTAATGAGAAGGCCACACCCACAACAAGCTACCATCACACTGTGACCTGACTGACAGCCCCGACTCCACCCCTACACCTTTATATGTCTTCAAGTCGACATGAACTTTTGTAACTAGCACGGTGGTCATAGCTTTGTACCAACGTTAACATGGTGCCCACAGCAGAAAGACTTGGGCTCACAGTTTCCATTACCAGGACAGGTCATCTGGATTTTCCCTGCGGAGTAAGTGACTCTAGTTCCCTCGGCTCCAACCCAGACCTAGCTAAGCTTTGGGTGGATCACCCCCTCCATATAACCTTCCCCTCAAAAGCAGTTCTGCCCCTCCTCAAACAGTGACTGCCAAGCAGCGGCACAGGTGAGGAGGTGCCCCCAGCGGTTTCCTGGGTTTCTAAGCAGGCCCCACAAAGGGCAATAAGAACAAAGAGGTACACAAAAGTGGCTGCCAAGCTCTTTCTCAAAATAAAACACAGAACGGCTGCCCTTCAGCATACTCAGAGTTGGAACAGGGTTTGGGAAGCTGATATCAGGGTTTCCTTCCGTGCCACTAATCTTTCAGTTAAGCCTCCCTGGGACAAAAGGGGCTATGATGTGTTTCAGAGCCCTTCAAGGCCCGGTGCTGTCATGGGTTACATGTCGGGCTCCTAACTGCAAGGTCAGCAGTTTGAAACCAGGGGAGAAAGAGAAGACTTTCTATTCCTACAGAGAGTTCCAATCTCAGAAGCCCACTGAGGGACAGTTCTACCCAGTCCTTTAGGGTCGCTGTGAGTCAGAATCTACATGACGGTGGTGAGGGTGTTTCTCCCCTACCCGTCCACCCACCCCACTCCTTGATCAGAAAGCGACAGGTCAGCCCAGCGAGGCAAGTGTGGTCAGACTTCTGGGGTATCAGACCACACAGCTGCTGAAGGGGTGTGGAAGGGTGGTCCCTCCTCTGGATGCACATGGGGCCTTGAGACGGGGAGGGGGGGAAACGGGGCAGAGGGGATACAACAGGAAAGAGAAAACCAACATCTGTCCAGCAACCCAGGACCAACGGCCACATGAAAGCCTAGAGAGAAGCTCAGCTACAAAGGTCACTCCCTGATCCAAGAAATCGAAGGTGTGAAAATAACTGGATGCTACCAACCCCAGAGATCAAGCTAGTGGTATGCTGGAGACATGGGTGATGCCAAATAGCCTCATGGGAAACAAGAGTCTGCAAGACAAGACACCATTCCTGCATGCCTCAGAGGCCAAGGCCAGGCCCAAGAATCTCCCTAGTACGCTGACCAACACACAAATTCCAAGATGCCTTCAAAGAAGAATGCCTCCCCAAAGAGCTATCAAAATGTAGCTTTCATCAATGCAGAGCTGTGCTGCCCACCCTTCACACATACAGGAACATTCTGGAAACTTCCCTATCCCAGGAAACAACCCCCTTTATAGTCATGCCCTTCATCGTATGGGCCCAAGTGACCTCTCTCAACTCTTCTCCTCTCCATCCAGACCTCTTATGAGAAGATGATAAAGAATCTGTAGGCTAAAAATTAAAAGCTTTCCCTCCATGTAGATGAAGCTGGAGGAGATAGGAGGAGACCTTGGCAGCCCTAGGCAGCATTTAACTGGCAGAAGCCCCAGGTCAGTCTTCTTCGGGCACCCTGCAAGCCCCTCTCAGGGGTCCCAGGTGGGCATACAGGAAAGAACGCAAGTGGGAAGGCTGCAGGCTATCATCGACCTAACTGAACTTCATATCTAGCTGAAGCTGCAATTTTATCTCTGGAAAATTCACCGCCCCACTTAATTCAATAAAACCTCTTCCAGAAATGTTCATAAATGACCCAACTCCCAGAGTTTGAACCACTCTTTAAAAAAAAACGCCTTTCTTGCCCCACCCTCCATTTCTGTCTCCCAAATGTCAGGTTATGTACACTGAATTCTACCAACCCTCAGACACTTCTACTTTATAGAACCTTTAAATCACAGACTCTTTTCCTGTAAGGTAAGTTATTCCCTGTGTGACATGGATGAGTGAGATACGGCATCGCAGTGATTTTTAATGTATGGTCAGGAAAAACAGAAATAAAGTGTTTTAATATAGTACTGAAAAACAGTAAACATGCACATAGTCAACATGAAGAGAAAAAAAATCACATTTTGTTACATAATGTCATCTCTATTTACTGTGGGTCACTGAAGAAGCATCAAGAAGCTTCCTATATCTCCGGTACAAAACCACATTTCAAGATGGTACATTTTTCAAGATCAGCAACTGAACTTGTTGCTAGCTATCATAGACTTGATCCTACCTGCAGTGGAATGAAATCCTGCGTAGACCTGGACCATCTCCACGATCACTTCTGCATCAGACATGTCTGTGCTACATGAGATTTCATGGGCTGATTGTCCAAGCTTCCTTCAGAGTCCCTGGCCATCTGGGCACGTCATGGAAACCTGCTAAGCATCAGAGCAAGGCGCGAGCCTCCACTGACAGATGTGCAGTGGCTGCACATGAAGTGCACTGGTAGGAATCAAACCAGATCTCTCCCGGCCACTATGCCACCCTTGGCCCCTAGGAACTGAACTCTCTCTCTCCTAAGTGGCATAGTAATTGCTGCTTAAATGTTAGAAGGAGTAAAAGAAATAATGTCATCCCACTACATTGGATGTTTATTTATAAAAATCCAAGGACCCATACAACCTGTTTCCTTTCTCTACTTGCTAATTATGGCCATGAACGGTATAAATCAGTGTTAGCCTAATCATTTTTGACATGCAAGAGAGGGACTTTAGCTCAGGTTCTATTTTAATTGCCAGTCTTTCCGCAAAGCCTTCTACAAAGGATGGAGAAGTTGCTGATCTGTAGACATAAGATAGTATGGTTTGCTTAGAAAAGAACTAACCAAGCCCACAGTCATTATGGCAGTCATGTTTTTATGTTAATTTTATGACTGAAATGTAGGGGTGGAGACTAGCCTGTTAATCTGGAGATAGTCATTGAGTAGCCAATGAGGCCTCTATGAGACTTCTGGGAAATCTCAGATATTTCCCTTGTGAAGATGAAAAGATGAGACTAACTCCCCAGTGGTTGGGAGTTAGTCTCAGAGACAATTAATCATAGATATGACAAGATGGCAGCATCTGAGGAGCAGGAGAAGCCACACAGGTAGGCCCTGATGGAGCCAGATCTCTGAAGCTGGAGAACCCACGTGAGACCCCTGAAAGCAATGAGTTGCTTCTGCCACCACTGGATGCTGTTGATGGACCCTGAGTCCTGGAAGCGAGGAGCCATATGGAGACCCCTGCCAGTGCCGGGATTCTGTACCCACTGACCTGTGACTTCGTGAGTCAGAAGGAGACTTTATAGATTGATTTCAGGTATATGGGTTAATATCGGACTTATGACTTTGAACTGGACTGGGCTGGGATGTTTTCTCAATATCCTGTTCCTCTTGCATATAAACCTTTTCCTTATATCCATGTGTGTGTCTATGAAATCTGTTCCTCTAGTCTACCCAGACTAACACATTATGGTACCTTAGGAGTGGGGTATTAGAGGAACAAATCATAAGATGGAAAGTAGAAGCTTGCTTGACTTGTGCCTCGTGATATTGTTACTTCTTTGGCTAGCCAGAAGTCAGATATGTCCTTGGAGTTTACTGAGTTATTTTCTGGAAACAATGTGGGAAGTTAAAGTTTTGATTACTTTGTATGGATGTTGTCTTTGGTTATTCCTATATAAATTGGGGATTTTGCTCAAGGACAATGGTTAAGAAGGTCAGAATGCCTGACCCAAAGCAGGGATCTGTTTTGATGCCTTCAGAGACCTAATTCAATGTTTTTGTGTAAACAGTAGTTTAGATAAGGATATACATAAGCTTAATAAGTATTGACCTTGACTGTTTTAAGAATTAAGTTTGATTTCTGGCTATGCTGTTTATACTGATTTCTTATGCCTGTTATTGTAAATATAAGGATGCATAGAAATGTTTATTGGGAAGTATGAAAAGAGTTTGCAAATCCAGTTACCTCAAGCCAAGCATTGACCTCTAGAGGGTTTAGGACTTAGCATCAAAGACATCTCTGAAGAGATTAACCCCACCAAGTGCTTAGATAGGGTTAGGCCACACCTGGAAAGACTTCTTTGAAGAAATTAGCCCCACCCAGTCTTTTGGAGTACTCAGGATTCTTGTATCCTAAGAGAAAGTCAAACTGACCAATAAAGAAGGATAAAGTCTGTTTCCTTGGAAAATCCTGACTAGTGATTGTTTTCAGAAGTGATGGAATCTGGAATCATGAAGATAACTATTCTCTGGGACTCAATGTTAAAAGAAACCTGTGGCAGGCTGAAATGCTTGCTAGGTTTCCACCTTGATAAACTCTTTGAGTAGAAATAGGAGAACTGCAGCAATAAATAGGATGGTTGAATTTGGCCACTGACACCCATGGGACTTGGTTCACAGGAAATAGAGGAGATGAGAGCGGGTTGACTGGTCTGAAGTTCATGACCTAACATGAGAGAGCCAGGCATGTTGAGAATATGTGATGGGACCTTGGTCTAAAGGAAAGTGACCAATGGCCACCGTGGTGAGGCGAAGTGGAAAGCCCACATTGAGTTGACCAGAACCCGACCAGAGGAAGAGAAGTGATTTAAGTCTGTGAACTGGTGCATATCGTTGCTGACTTCATGGATGGCCTGTCCTATTTGACTTTGCTAATGGGAGCACACGTCATGAGTTTCCAACTGGAATGAAGATTCTTCACACTGAAAGATATGATTGTTTCCTTAGAGCACTGGGTTGGTGTAAGTGGGCAATATAGAAATTAGATACCCAAAATGGGGAAATGAAAGCATGAGGTGGTTGGCTTGCAAACACTTATAGGTGGTGGAATATATATTCAGAGGATTATAGGATCAAGGTGCAGATATTTTGTAACTACAATTGTAAGGCAAAGGATATCTTTTGTTTTGTTCACTTAAATAATGTTATTTTTAAATGGTGGTGACACATGTTGAATTGTATGCATTTTAGTTTTATCCTGTTAGGTATAAGTATGATGTTATTGTTTATTTGAAGGTAACATATGGTTACAGAGTCATGTGAAAGCATAAAATTAACAAAAGGTGGTCTGTGGCAGACCAGACTAACACAGTCATCAAGTCAATTCTGACTCACATCAGCCTCTGAGTACAGAGTAGAATGACCCTTTAGGATTACTGAAACTATTTATCTTTTACAGTAACAGACAGCCTCATCTTTCCCTAGATTTGAACCACCTACCTTGCAACTAGCAGCCCAGTGCCCAACCCATTGTACCACTGCGTGCTCACAAAGCACTCTCCACTCTGCTTCTCCCTATTCCATAAAACTACCCCACAAACAAAAAGAACTGTTTTCAGAAAGGCCCCAAGATCTCACCTTCTACACAAAATTCTACTCAGAGCAGGGAAATATCTTAATCACCTCCCAAAGATGCCATTAGAGGGCCCCTTTGGGGACCCCAACTTTATGGTATATGCAAAATTAACAATGGAATCAGGGAGACATCACCATGAGTTTTCTTCAAAATTCAAGAGCCATGCAAAAATCACACATTCCCCTGTAAAGTCAGAATTCATGAGTAGCACTTGGCAGCTAACTTTGACAAGTTCTCTCATATAGATCAACATACAGTGCACGTGTTTGTCTCAGTCAGTTACAGAACCCCACACAGAGTCCTGGTTCAGGGCAAGAGCCTTCTGAGATCCTGCAGTATTCTCAGAGTCATCCAGTTTCTCACATATTGGCTTCTCTAAAGTTTTTGAGGACCTGTGGTGTGCCCAATTACCCTCTGGAAGTACAGGGAGCAACAAATCCTGACTTCTTAGTTTTCTTTGGGAACCAGGCACTCTTCTCAGAGATGTATTTTATTAATTCAGTTAATCCATAGAAAAGTCAGTGTGGTCTCTTTTATTATTCTCTCCATTTTTCAGATGATAAAACCAAGACCTAGGGAAAAGAAGTAACTTGTCCAAGACAATACAACTTATGACATACATGGGATTTGAACTAGATGCCCCTGCCTCCAGAGTCCTCACTTGTAGCAACTGTAGCAGTCCAGCAGGACGGAAGTCAGGAAGTACTGGGTTAGCATGCTTACGCATCCTCTAGCAGTCACAGCAGAGCAAAAGCAGCATGGACTGTAAAATCAATAATGTCATAAAGTGAGGGAAATTATCTTGACAGGTGGCACTGTGGATTTTTTCACAGGGAGAGGATTGTTGAAGACAATATTGGACAATTGTTTGGGGTTATTGATGAGTCACATGAAGCCCGAGTGTTGTTTAATCCCCAGGTTTCTCTGGAAGAGAAGGCAACCTGCGAAGGATAAACCCACAGGTTGCTGGGACAATCCAGGAAGGGCAGAGAGAGGATAGAAATGAGGAAGCACAGACAAGATGGGGCAAGAAAGACGAGGCACCTTCACATGGCAGAGCGGGCCTTTATCCTCCACTCAGAAAAACTGGAGGGAAATGTGCTGATGCTATCATGAGTCACCGGTACAAGTGCAGCGAGGGCGGTGGTGGTGGTGGCCATTGGAACTGGAGGTTGCCTAGGGGTCTGTCTCACGAAGGAAGACATGGTATAAGTCACAGATTACTCATGCTGAATCCTGACTCCAAGGTAAAGGGCCAGGAGAATCTGAATCCCTTGGAGATGCACGACCACATCTAGAGGAACTCTGGACTCCCAGTGGACATGGATTTGGCCTGGGGGTCAAGGCAAAGTCACCGAAGTCAAAAGGACAAGCTCTGGGTGACCAGATATCCATTCAGAATTCCTCTCGTTCTCTTCCCAAAGTTTATTCCACAAAAGAATATGTTCAATGAAAACTGCATATAATCTCAATGCCATCAAGTAGATGCTGATGCCTAGTGACCCTATAGGACACAGTAGACGTGTCCCCATGGGTTTCCAAGACTACAACTCTTTAGAAGAGGAGAACGCCTCATCCTCTCCTGCTTTATATAACAGCTAAATCTTAAAGACCATGATCCATTGGGATTGGTGCCCCCTCCCCCCACATCCCGCCCCCCCCCCCACACACACACACACTAGTGAAGAAAGTAGGAGGAATTATTATCTCGGCAGATGCGAATGTCAAGGGGTGGGGTGCCATTTACCTGTCTCTGAGAAACTACTGGTAATCTATGTGCAATCTCTCAACATATGTACCTAATCCAGTTGCGTTGACAGTACCAGTAGACTCTGAACTCTTTGTGTCAAATGACTTTATTCTGTGAAGTTTCTGATGGTTGTTTTTGTTTTGTTTGTTTTGCTTTAAGTAGATCATCAGGTCTCTCTTCCAATGCACCTCTGGGTGGACTTCAACTTCCAACCTTTTGGTTAGCATCTGGGTACATGTACGATTTTCACCACCCATCTTCATAAACTTATGGCAGGAAGCTGTACTATAATGATGCACGCTGTTCATCTTACAAAAGTTAACCCTAGAGTTGCAGAAGTTGATAATTGCTGAGGCTGCATGATTAGCACACCATCCAGTGAAGACTGTGTCTCATCTGTGTGAAAACATAGATCATTGATTTCTTCTTCCAAGGGTGCTTCTCTCAAGCCGGAGGGAATAACTGCTTAAACCTGTAGGCCCTGAACTCCTCCCCCAGCTTTCTTTGGGCTCTTGAAACATTGGTGACTGCCTTGAAACTAATTAGCTGTTCACATTCACAACCAATTATTCTTAGTTAAACTTACTGAGGCTTCCCTTCTCAATGATTGAAAAATATCAAGGCTGGGTTCATCATCAAAGATAAATCCCCAGCAGGAAACCCATCCTCAGCCTCCTGAGCTCCTTGGAGACCGATAGGAGAAGGCAGTTTGACAATAGAACCAGCAAGAACTCCCAAACATGGAATCGCTCCAAGTCCTGAATACACAGACCAGAGCCAACACACATTACTAAAACATAAGCTGAAAATCACTTATTCTGCATTAGGTGATTAATAGAGTTGGCCCTTTCCTGGGACATTGCTCCAGCCCTGAGAAATGATGCAATTACTCCCAGGAAATGTTGACGTTAAGAGACTTGTTAGTACTCGGATGCTGTGTACAATTTCATGGTTAATTAGAACTTTTGGAGGGGGAGCACTGCTACATTACTCAACCTAAACACCATTCCTAGCCCTGCCACTCTCTTCGCTTCTGGCAGTTATGAAGGAAACTTTAAGTATTTGGCCAAAACAAAGATGCTCTGGGTTTGTTAGAAGCCGGCACTGGTCATTAGGGGTGATTTGGGTGGTAATTTAGGTAGACTGAGTCCGAGCAACCTTTCATGACAGCCAACGCTACGCCCTCCACGGTGCAAACGACACACCCTGGATGTGGTTTCCAGGGAGAAAAATTACTTTTAATAAAGCCTGGAAAATGGAATTACACGTGTAATGAAATAGAAACAATCACAATATCATGAGCTCAGAAGCTCACACTAATATCCAGCATCTGATCTTGGGCAGAAACTGCACTGATGAAGCATTGGGGTTTGCGTTCGCTGGCCAACAAGAACTCACTCCCAGGAGGCAAAAAATGCTTGCTCTGTTTTAATCAGCTTTATTCCACAGGTTAAGCAGGGTCTTTCCCACCTCCGCCCTTTGTTTTCTGGCCCTGGACTCATCTTTACCAGCTGGAAAGAACAGTGAACACATGTGCAGGTTTTCTGCAGGTTCAGAAACACATTCCACGTGCCAAGTGCAGGGGACAAAGTATTCTGAGGCTTCCGGAACAAAAGCGAACAGTCAGTCTCCTTAATGTTTATTTACTCATTTGAAGTGCAGCAGAGAACTATATAAATACAAAGGAACATTAACATTATGGAAAACTATAGAAAGTTATAGGAAACTTTGTTTCATAAGAAATAAAAATGCGAAACCATTGTTTCTTGACATATATTCCATGTAGTACACAAGACATTTTTGGAGTGTTGGAAAAACTAGGATATTATTTTGAGAACTAAGATGAACCTGACCCAAATCATAGTGTTTTTAGTCACGTCTTATGTATATGGAAGTTGAGCATTGAATAAATATGATTACAAAATAATAGATGGATTTGACTTATGCTACCTGCAAAGAATGTTGAAAGTACCATGGACTGTCAAGCACACACACACACACACACACACACACACACACACACCTGTCTAGGAAGAAGTATTATCACAATGTTCATTAGAGCCAAGGATAGGGAGGCTTTCTATAATGTATTGGGCATACCGTTATGCCCAAGGCTTCTTACCTACTATATAGTAAGAAAATATCATGTGACTACAGGACATGCTGGAAACCCACACACCTGAATACATATCCTTGATTCTTTCCCCATTCTGAGGCTCGGGTTCTTTCTCTGAAAAAACGGAAATTGTAATTGACTTCTTTTTGAAGAAGTAGTGTTGTTTTTAACTGCCTTCGAATCTGCCCAATATAGTGGTCCCAGGCATAAGGAGAGCAATCAATAGTGGCCCACAGAACTTTAACTGGCAAATTTTGGAAGCAATTGTCAGGCTTTTCTTCCTATCACTCCAGTGAAACATACTCTATATGAGTCTCCTCTGACAGACAAATTGCAGCAGGGTTGTAAGAACTGAAATCAATTGAAAGCTTCCCTTGAACAAGCATCTTCCCAAGTGCATATATATTCTGCATGGTTCTCTAAGCCACTACAATGCATGGCAATAATATTTATCCCATTTCACTTTATTAAATGAATTTTATTGTGAATTATGTGGGTGTTTACATTTCAGACCATCAACTCTGTCTTCTAAAGTTCAAACTATCCATCGACCCCCAGCCCTGAATTTAAGGCCACATTACTACCTTGATTTCTCTTCTCCTTCTTATGCACCTCCATTTCACTCAAGTGAACACTAGTCCAACTTCTAGTCTGTTGCTTCATCTTCCCACCTTTGTTCTCCCTCCCTTGAGAACCCCCAAAGTCTGCTCCCTTTGGTATATAAATGGTGGTCTCATACGATATTTTTCCTTTTGTGATTGACTAATTTCACTCAACAGTATTTTTTCCAAGCCTATCTAGGTCGTGAGGTGCTTCATAGTTTTTTCATTGTTAAAGATGAGAGTTTTAGTTAGGATGTTGAGTAACTTGATCAAAAGTGATCAGCTAGTAAATGGGAGAGTTAAGACATAAACTCAAGTGTACTTGCCAAGGATTGAGGGCCTTGCCTCCACACAATGTGAGGTATATATGGGAAGGTTGGGATACAGTAACTCTCCATTGCCACCTTCAGCCTCCCGTACCTTCCCCTGCCCTACTAACCCCTTTTGATCAGATGTAGGAGGAAGGAGGGAAAGGAAAACATCTCATACACATAGCATTGATATTTATGTATGTATGTATGTATATGTATGTATATATATCCTGTTCCACTTCACTCAAGATTCTAGCACTATGGATATTTTTACCAATGTACTATTTTCTTCTTAATGTAAGAAAGTTGGTGTATTACTGTGGGTAAACTAAAGAAACAAAATTTACAGATACTCATATGTGTATAAAAAAGAGCTCTACATACAAGAACAATTGAATAGTGAGAAAACATCCCAGCCCAGTCCAGATTAAATTCATAAGTCCAATATTAACCCACATGTGTGACACCAACCTAAAAATCCCTCTTCAGACTCATGAAACACATGCAATGATGCCAAATGCAGGAAGATGACAGGCCAGGGGGTGGGTGGTCTTGTGGATCCAGTGATGTTGGAGGCACCTCAGCACTGGTGTGGGTCTCCACGTGGCTCCTCTAGGCCCAGGGCTATCGCTGACATCAGCACATCCCCATGTGTCTTATCAGCAGAGAGTCTCTCAGGGAGTGAGTATGTGTGTCCTGCCTCCCAGGAGCTATTTATCTCCGTAGGGACACCAAATGAGGTCATCAAGCAGCCACCTGATTGACAGGCTAACCTCCACCCCTTCACTCTTCATCCTCAAAGTGACAACAGATTATGTAACTGCCACGGTCTCATGGTGAGGGGGCTATTGTGTGGCCCAGGAAAAGGCTGGCCTGGCAGTGAGAGGAAAGCACTGATTCGTTGTCGTAAAGCAGGGCCTGATGATTGCAATGAACTAGACAAAGGCTGCTTCTTGGGTTCGTTGAAGAAGTCCAACTATGTAGGAACCCCGTGTCGTGACTTTCTGGTGACGCCTGATGTCCTGTGTCTGCCAGGGCCACAGGTTGTTTCAGCCTGGTGCTACATTTCCTGGCTTTGGCTCTACTGAAAGGGATTTCATTCTATGCATCTTCCTTTCTCAAGACTGAGAAATATATAAAAATCAATCAATCAAAAATCAATCCTTCCTCTTCTCCATTCATCACTCAGGCCTGGAAAGCCCTTGTCAGCTTTTCTTTCACAAAATGTCTACCTTGTTACAAACACAGTTGATTTTTGTTTTTCAGTGGGCATCTCCTCTCACCATTCTCATGAAGTACATACCGTGTATGCTAAGTGCCCACAAGAGGCCTTCTCATCCAATGAAAGGCAATGGGAAAATGACAAAATAGTACACACCCTAAAGTCAGTGCCTTCCCCTGAGAAAGACTCATGCAGTCTTGCCGGCGGTGGAGCAGTCAGAGAACACTGGAAAACCAAGTCCATTAATTTGGAAGGGATGATCCACATGACAAGTCAGCAGTGACACCATCAAAATGCCTGCCTTTTAATATCTCTTAAATTAAGCTTTTTTAGCGAGATTGATAATGTCTCAATTTATAAAATCCATTCTAAAATTGCACTGCTTAAATTATCTATGACAATTATACGTGTAAAAACAGATAAGTATGTATTCGCATATATAAGGAGCCCTGGTGGTGCGTTGAATAAATATTGACTGGCTAACTGCAAGGATAGCCGTTCAAACCCACCAGCCATTCCCAGGGAGAAAAATGATGCCGTCGCTCCTGTAAAAGATTTACAGCCTTGGAAACCATGACTGAGGGTTATGTTAAATAAGAATCTAATTGATGGCAGCGTTTCTTTATTTATAGATATACATATTTACATCTAGAGCATGTATAGTAATTAATAAGCAATTTTATGCTTTTGAGCAATAATGATCCTAGAGACTTTTTTTTTGGGTGGGGGGGGGGACATCACTGCCCTCAGGTGGTGGGAGTAGTAGGCCCAGCCTTTGCTCCATTCCTAGAGACTTTTAAATATGAAAACATAACTGAGCTTGTATAAGAACCCTGAAAAACCAATAAAGAAATGCTGATTCACCCCTCACCCCTCAGGCAATTAGAGAAAATGCAGTAAGATGGTGGCATATAGAATCAACATGAAAAGGTCAGTAGCTATTATATGTACAAACCACTACTTTGAAAATTGAATGGAAGAAAAAATTCACAAATAAAGATAGCATGTTGGAATGACTAGGAATTAACTGCCTAAACTTATGGAATGGAAATCTTTAAATACTACTAAAGGATGCAAAGAAAGACTTGGCCAGGCACACCATAACCTTGCAATGGGCTTGAACATAGCCATTGCAGTTCTAGCACATGTTCACAAGAGTATCACTTTAAAAAATGACTTACCTCTGGAAATGTATGATGTGTGAATATCATATCAAGAAAACTATGAAGAAAAAAATAAACCAAAGTTGTCCAATGGTTGTCATGGGTGAATGAAGAAGGGTTGTTGCTTTTTTAAATAGGCATTCAGTTTATGTTAATAATAGTGGGATAATTTGGGAAAGGATATCAACAATGGTCACATAACATGAAGATTAGACAATGTTGAATTGGAAAAAGTTTGCTGTGTTCGTAACAACTTAAAGAAAACAATTACAAATAATAATGAGTAAAAGGAAGAAAAAGTTTCAAAAATTGATTATGGAAATGTGGTAAAATGAAAGTGGTACAACTCTTCTTGATATGATTGAATTTTTTAATTGAATGATATGTGAAGTGCCAATAAAACTTTTAAAAAGATAGTACCATAATAGTCAGTATAATTCAACATGGGTAGGATTTTTATTCTTCTGAAGTTAATTTATTAACTTAAAGTCACCCTCAGACAAGCTAATGATCAAGTTTAATTGGAAAAGAAAACAGTAAGAAAAGAACCAGAGAAATATTAATAAGAATAGATGATTTATAGATTACTGTTATTTTCTCATGTCTTCAACTGACCAATGTCTCCCTTCACCCACTTTTCTGCTGTCTGTCCCCCAGAGAGGGAGGTTATATGTAGATCATTGTGATCAGTTCCCCATTTCTCCCCATACCTTTGCACTACCCTCCTGGTATCACTACTATCATTATTGGTTCAGAGGGGTTTCTTGATCCTGGATTCCCTGTTTCCAGTTCTTATCTGTACCATTGTACATGCTCCAGTCCAGCCAGGCAGACTTGTAATGTAGAATTGGAGTGAAGATGGGGGTGGGGGTGGGGAGATTATTAAAGAACTAGAGGAAAGTGGTATGTTTCGTCGGTGCTATACTGCCCCCTAACTAGCTCATCTCTTCCTTGTGACCCCTCTGTAAGGGGGAGCCCAATTATCCACAGATGGGCTTTGGGACTCCACTTCACATCTGCCCTCATTCCCATTGATAACACTTTTTGTTCTGGGTCTTTGATGCCTGATACCTGATCTCATTGACACCTCATGATCACCCAGGCTGGTGTGCTTCCTCCATGTGGACATTGTTGCTTCTCGGCCTTTAAGACCCCAGACACTATATCTTTTGATAGTCAGTATGGTAGCTATAGAATTGTTTGTCCATTTCAGACAAGTAACAGTGGAGAGGTGGAGTCTAGCCTGTCAGTCAGGTCATAGTCATTGAGGCCTCTCTGTGGGCATGGCCTTGTCCTGAGGATTCTGGCAACTCTGGCATTCCTCCTTGGAGGTAGGAGACATTCTCTCTCTCTCTCTCTCTCTCTCTCTCCCTCTCCCTCTCTCCCTCCCTCTTTACTCATTCTCTGAGAGACATTTATGATAGCATCAGAATCCTAGGACCCGTAGAAACCACGTGGAGACTCCTGCCAGCACTGAGATGCTTACAAAGCCACTGGATCCACAAGACTTCCCACCAACTGGCCGGTGATGTTCCTGCTTTGGGCCTCATTGCATGTGCTTCATGAGTCTGTAGAGAATACCTCACCATAGATTGTAGACCACTTGTGGAGCTGATGCCAAGGGCTCAAGTAAAAAGAAAGTGTTTTAAACTGATCATGGCAATATATGTACAAATGTGCTTGACACACTGGATGGATGTATGGATTGTGATAGGACTTGTATGAGCCCCCAATAAAATGATTTTTTTAAAGAATAGGTGAGGTGAATAGACTTAGTTCTACCAAGCATGTCAGAAAGTCTCAATAAAAAAGGTGGTACAGACATGAAAATCTAACACAAGAACTACCAAAACAGAATAGAAATTCCTAAAATGGAGCCAACAGCAAACAGGGTTTTAATACATTATAAAGATGACATCTCAAATCAACAAGGAAAATAAGAAATTTTCAACAAATGACATCAAACAACTACATGCCAAAAAAGTTCTAAAGAGATCATAAATTGAAATGTTTAAAATGAAACCATAGAAATACTTTTATATGTGAGAAAAGCATTCTTTTATAACACTCTAGCAGGGAATGGTTCCCTAATTACAAACTCAGATTCAGAAGCCATAAAAGATTGACACATAAAAATCAAAAACATCTGCATAAGAAAGCAAAGCAAATAACAACAAGCAGCTGAATTCAATATTTTCAACTCATTACAGAAAGTAAAGGGCTAAGAATCTTTAATACAAATAAAGAGCCAAACTCAAACCTGAAGGGAAAAGACCAACAATTTGCTAGAAAAATAGGCAAAGAACATGAACAATTGACTCACTGAAAACAGAACACAAATGGTTCCTGAGCATATGAGAAAATGTTTAACTTCTCTTTGAGAGAAATGCAAATTAAACTATGCTCTCATACTATTTTTATCCATCAGATTGGCAAAAATCCAAAAGTTTGATAATGTATTCTTTTAACCAAACTATGGGAAAACAGGCATGCATTTTCATCGCTGGCAAGAAATAAATTGGTGGTACAAGCTAGCTCTTTAGACAGGAACATTGCAATAGATGAGCAATATCAGAATGACTAGTGTAAACACCCGCTGTAGTTCCAGTTTTCAGAATTTATCATAGAGACATCCTTGAAAAACCCCAAACTGCTCTAGCTATAGGATTTTTTTCTTTGCAGCACTGATATGTAATGACAGAAAAATTAGAGAACGGACCTTAAATATTATTATTAGGCAGCTATTTAAATAAGTTACTCTCCCTCGGTATACTGCATATTATGCAGCTGAAAAAAACTTAAAGGAAAGCACTTCAAATACAAATATGACTACTATATAGAAGATGAGTTACCAAGTGAAAAAGTGCAGAACAGGAATGCACAGTATATGGGCCTGTCTACTTTGGAAAATTAGGGAGAGTGAGTTGTATGTCAATCTGTTTATAATCCATAAAGACAATCTGGAAGAATTCCAAATGATTAGTAATCTGGTTGTCAGTAGAACCTTAGAGAATATTCATGTCATTCCTGTTTATGCTGTTAAGTTTTGAGCCATGTGAATATATTACCTATTGGAAAGCATATTTAAATAAAAAGTATATTAAAATGGTAATTTTATTTTTAAGCATTTCAAAAGATAATATGAAATGCTAGCACACATAAGAGAAAGACAAGACTGCGGGAAAAGGAGAGTAATAATGAAATAAATAATAAAATGTATAATAATAATTAAAATAAAAATAATTTTTAAAATGAAGTAGAGTAAAAATCTATCTCACTGCCATCGAATTGAGTACAACCCCAAAATCCATAGCGATAAATAAATATAACAGCAAGATACAAATACTTAGACCTATAGGAAATAAAACATGTAAAATAGGCACTAAAACTTGTTTTTAACTCCCCACGTAACAGCGCCGCTGGTGTCATGGTATCATGCAAGATTCCCATAAACCCCCCACATATGTCACATAAAGTTGAAATCTAGGCAACATATATTTCATAATTCAGAGCATTTTAATAGGCAATGTCCTTTCTCCTCAGAAATTTTATGCTAGAAACCCTTTTCAAGACAACCCTTAGGCATGTACTCAAAGAAAAAATGATCAAGGTATAAATATACAGACTGATAACTGAAAAAGCAATTATCATAGGTTATTTGATGTGGGCTTCTATTTCCTATTTAAAAAGTTGTTTGTCTTTTAAGCCTTCAAAACATAGCTATAATTTTTCTCTCAAAAGAAAATTTACTCCGAATTCTGTGCATATTCATTCGATAACCATTTATGAATATGCTCCAGGCGTTACTGCCCATGTAAATGCACAGTGGCATAAAGTTAATGAAGAAAATCATGGCCTTTCCCTATGCCAGACTCACATGTGGGCACCAGATTTATCCTGTGGGCTAGCTAATGATATCAAAAGGTGTCTGCCCTCTGAAATGTACTGCAGTTCTCTCTGGGAGTGGGATTGCGTGTGAATTGTATTTTTTTATATATTAATACTCTCTAATGTTTCTACAATGAATATCCACTATCTCTGGAATAAAAACTGCAGATAAAAGGGAAAAATAATAGTCTGGGTGAGTTGAATGAGAGCCCTTGCCTGCCTTTTCAGATCCAGCATAGCTAAACCGTGCTCCGGTAGAATCTCAAAGCTGCCTGGGGACTTGCTGAGGGCAAGCGAGATAGGAAAGAGGGCGAAGCTGCACCCTCACCCTTCACACTCCAGCATACACAGCTGTCCCCGCACATCCACGTGCTACATAAACCCATACAAGAACACAGCCTAAAGGTGTTTTACAAAAACCTGCCTACAGTGTAGCTTTAATAAAGGGCTCTGATGATGAAAAAACATAGGAAGAAACAAAGCTCAGTTCCTAGGTCTACTTCTAGTGCCAAAGAAGGCGCTTGACACTGATGACTCCGAAAGTGCCTTCTCTGGAATCGGGAGATGAGACTGACGGGCTTTTTTGATCCCCAGGAGGTGAAAGAGCACCCAGAGAGCTCAGCAGTGAACTCAGTGGACTGGGCAGGGCTCTGGGAGTCAGGGAGAGGGCCTGTTTGTCTACTAAGGGGAGGGGGAGGGGGAAGGGGAGGGGGAGGCAGGGCAAGGGAAAAGGGGAGTAAGGAATCCTGAAGAGTTTGAAAAGCACCCTAAGAAGCAGAAAGATACTAAAATTGCTGTGAGAGAAGATCAGAGTCCTCCACTGGCAAGCGCAGGACACAACCCGAGCTGGTCCTTAAGAATGTGCTAAGGGGGCTGAGCCCCGATGGCGTAGTGGTTGTGCGCGGGACTGCGGCCCACTGGGATGGAGGTTCGATGCCCGCTCACGGGAGCAAAGGCTGGGCCTCCTACTCCCACCACCAGGGCAGTGAGGCCTTAAAAAATAATAATAAAATAAAATAAAAAATAAAAATGTGCTAAGGAATCTAAGCAGATATGTGTACACCATTGTGCATTGCAGCACTACTCGAAAGAACCAAAAGGCGAAATCAACCAATGAGTCCCTCCACGGCTGAATGAATAAGCTTCATGGAATGGAACATAGGGGGAAGTGAAGTACTCCACATGCTACAACATTGATGAACCGTGAAAGTATTGTGCTGAGTTAAGTCGGTCACCAAAGGGACAAATGTTGTGCGACTCCACTTAATTGCTGGAGAGTCCAGAGTCTAGAGTTCACCAGTGGTCTCCATGGGGTTAGGGAAGTCTTTGCTTAGGGGACACTGAGCTTTTGTCCACCAAAACCAAACCAAACCCACTGCCTTGGAGTCATGCGGACTCATTGAGACCTTTCAAGACAGAGTTTGGGAGTTTCTGAGACCGTAACTCTTTTCAAGAGTTGAACAACCCATCTTTCTTCCATGGAACAACGGGTGATTTCACACTGCCAGCCTTGCAGTTAGCAGCGCCATGAGTAACCACTGCACCAGTAGGACTCTTCTCTCAACTTCTGTTAAGGAGCTCGATAACTTGCAGATAGGTTATGGTGATGGTTAAAGAAACGACATGACCAACACAATTATCTTCATTCAAATGTACACATGAGGAATGTTGAAATAGCAAAAATTGATATATTTTATTTATGGACCTTTCTTTTTACATGTTTATGTACATAGAAATATATGTGTACTTTTTCAAATTTTCTCAAATAAATATAATAAACCACGTCTCCCATCAAGGATAATTTGATGCTGACTTGCGGCTGTTGGAGAGAATTCTCCAGCTCCAGAAGGAGGTCAAAGCCAGCATCCTACTAATCCTCACACCCTGAGGAAAGGGACCCTCAGTCCCCTACAGGGATTCTCTATGTTACTAGGAAGCAGGAAACACCTTAGAACAGCGGTTCTCAACCTGTGGGTCACAACCCCTTTGGGTCACCCAATTCATAACAGTAGCAAAATTACAGTCATGAAGTAGCAATGAAAATAATTTTATGATTGGGGGTTACCATATGAAACTGTATTAGAGGGCCATGGCCTTAGGAAAGTTGAGAATCAATGCCTCAGAATAATCAACCATGTGAGTGAGATCAAGGGGCCAGCATTTACCCAAGGACACAATTCAAAAGGGTTACCCAAGAAGTAGAAGCTGGAAACACAGGGAGGAAGCAGTATAAGTGGGACTGGGTTGAGATGACTGCAGTGAATGAGATGAAGCAAATGATATATGAATTGGTGGATGTAAAACTGTAAGCCTTCATTTAATCACAACAGAGGTGTTTTTTAATAGTACAACAATGTCTATCATTTAATAAGCCTTCACTGTTCATCCGACACTATGATAGTGGAAGCAATTTAAGCCTATCAGCAAACCTATGCAATACTGTAGATTCCACTCCTCTCTGTATTCATGCTCTTTGAGATGTATCTTTTCAGCTCTTACCATCAACAGGTGGGATCTATATTTCATTCCTTAAATCTGGACAGATACTGTCACTTTCTTTGGCCAAGAGAAAGAGGCAGAAGTGATAGCGCACCAATTTTAAATCTAAGACTCAAGAATCATGAGTCACTTCCACAAGAACAAGGCTGAGCTAGCCTGCTGGAGGATGAGAAATGATGTGGGAAAAAGCCACCCCGCTAAGGCTATCCCTGATCAGCCAGCCAACCATAAACAACCTGAGCACAGGTAGGAGTGAGCCTACTGAAGATCATCCCAGCTCAGGGAAAATTAGCAGAAAACCCAGTTGATAGACATGAGAAATAATAAACGGTGGTCATTCTAAATTGCTAAGTTTGGGGATCACTTATTAAACTGTATTGTGGTGGCAATCAATAAATAGATAACCACTAGCTACTGCTATTCTCACCAAATTCTACTTGAGAAAGTGGAAGTTCACCTAAGGTCCTACAGGTAGTAGTTGATAGGGTGCAAATCCAAAACCTATACCCTTCACAGACAATCTACTGCTTCCTGCTAGGACCAGAGCAGATAGGCACCTTTTCCAGGAATTTCTCAGCTCAGCACTTGGTATAATTTACTTGAAACTAGTTGGCATCAAGCTGAGCCCTGTTAGATTAAAACTGCACTCCATAGAGTTTTCAAGGGCGAGATTTTTGGAATTAGATCACCAGTCTTACTTCCAAGGTACTTCTAAGAGGACACAAGCTTCCAGCCATTATGATGTTGTTGAGTCATTTCAACCCATAATGACCTGTGCACACCAGAACGAAACACCGCCAGGTCCTACACCAACCTCACAGTTGTTCTTAGGCCAAGCTCTTGTGGCAGCCACCGTGTCGATTCATCTTGTTGAGAGCATTCCCCTTTCATGCTGACATCTCCACCACCACCCTGTACACACCCCCCCACACACACACACATACACTTTACCAAGCATGATGTCCTTCTCCCGGGACTGGTCATTCCTGACAACATGTCCAAAGTACAGAAGATGAAGTCTTGCCATCTTGCCTCTAATGAGCACTCTGGCTGTACTTCTTTGAAGACAGATCTGTTTGTCCTTTTAGCAATCCATGGGATTTTCAATATTCTTTGGCACCATAATTCATATGCATTGATTTTTCTTCAATCTTCCTTATTCAATGTCCAACTTTCATACACATATGAGGCAATGGAAAATACCATGGACCAGGCACATGCTAATCCTCTAAGGAATATCCTTGATTTTCAATGTTCTAAAGAAGTCTATGCAGCAGATTTCCTCAATGCAGTGCATCTTTTTCTCTTTTGACTGACGCTTCCATGAGCAGTGACTGCAGATCCAGGATCCACAAGCAACCTCTGGGTTAGCAGCTAAATATGTTAACAATGTGTACCACCCAAGGACTTTATGGATGGTCTAGACACATGGAACTTCAAAGTTGACATTAATTTTGGAGGACATTAACTCCAAATTCATGACTACATAAATGGTTCAAGTGGACCAGATGAATTGCTCAAGACCACATAGAAACAAAGAACAAGAATGAATGACCTCAGCCCCTGGAGAAGAGCTCATTTTGCTTCTCTGGGGATAAGAAGGGAAAGGAAAGGTTTTCCTTCAGGAAATTGCATCTTGCTCCCCACTCTAGTACCTCAAGGGATCCAATCCTAATATCCATGAGCCAGAACTCCTAGAAACTGCTTAAGAATCCACTATTACCAAGTGGCTTTCTGCCAATCAGTCTGCTGAGAGATGCAGCTAGACTAGCCTAGATTTGGACAAGTGGTCCTGTGGGCAGTCAAAGCCATGAAGCTGCTCTGGCCCACAAGCTTCATAAAAGTGGCAGCACTCTTTGCCCTATTGGAGACAGAATCACTTGTCAACCCTGAAGTTTCTACAAGACCACATGGTAGCTCTTGTGGCAGAGACTTTAAGGCACAAAGAGAGTTTGACTATGGCCATATAGATGGCAGCCCAGCAGCTGCCTCCAAACCACACAATCAGAAGTCCCAAGAAGTGGGGCCCACCTGCTGTGATAAATAACAGAACCTAATTTGAAAGAGCAAAGGCTCAGAGGTTGCCATGTGATTCCCTCTGAATTAGAATCTTGACCCCATCTTCAATGCGACTCTTAGAGAAGATGAATTTCACAGGGCATACAAGAGGCTACTGAATCTAGGGCTCTAAGGGGATTTTGATGAATAAGGCATGCCTCTGACCTCAGGGAGCTTCCAATCAAATAGTAAGTGTTTTAACAGAGATTGGTATACAGTTACAGGCATGCAGAAGTACCTGAATGAGACAAACAGCTAATTCACATGGTTGCTACCTGAAAAGCTTGAGGTTCAGATCCATTTAGAGGTGCCTTGAAAGAATGATTGAAGGATCAGCATCGGAACAAGCAGCCATGAAAGCACAATTCTCCACTGGGATCCATGAGGCCTCAAGTAGGTGAGAACCTACTTGACAGCAACTGGGAATGGCAACTGGGACAGAGAGTGATGAAGTCTGGTTTAAATACAGGGCCTTCTAGAAGCCTTTTAAATACAGGGCATTTGAACTGATCCCTCAAGATCTTTCCTTTGATCATTTCTCCTGGTTTCCCAGAAGTAGTTCAGGATACAATTTGGTAATAAGAGGGATGAGAAAGATGTTTCCTGTGTTACTCAAATACCTCCTAGACTTACTCAAATACCAACTTTCTAGCTTCTGGACACAACTTCATCCTTAATGTCATCACACGACTAGAAAGCAACCTGTGGATTTTCTATTCTCTTGAAATGAGTTGCTTAATACAATCAACAGTGCTTAATACAATAAACAGTGCTTAATACAATCTTTATACAACAGTGCTTAAGACAATCTACAGGATCATCAACCCTGACAGTCCCCAAGTCCATCAGTCTTCTTGAGTGCTCCTTCTAGCCTTCCATCACAGGATTCCAGGCCTCTTGGCTTTCCTTTGGGCATGAGAAAGAATATTCATCCTGCACAGGGACCTGAGAGATGCTGTTTCCTCAATTAGGTCTTAGCTTTCCTTAGGGGCCTCCTCCTCAGGGAGGACAACCCTGACCCTCCAGGATGAGTCTGTTTCCTCAGATGTTCTCACATAGACCCCAGCCCCTGCCTTTACAGTACTTTAATTCATCTTGAAATAACATATCTCTAATCAGTGAGCAAAGGTAGAAATGGCATCCACCTTGGGTTCCACTTGCATGCTCTGTGGCTAATGGTGATGCCAAGAAGGCCATCTGCTCTCAACCTGTAACGAAGGAATGATTGTGAGACTCCTACATAGACGGTTTGCTCTGTGGAGTAGAGGACCTATAATATCTTGGGTTGGATTCCCCCATGCCCTCACCATCCCAGATGCAGATGCAAAAATTGAAGTGTAAGTCACTTATTTGGAGAGTGAAATCAAGAAAGACCAATAAGGGGTAGAATTGTGTTCTCCATGCCCTAATATTTATACTTAAATCCTAACCCCATGGGAAAGCTGTCTCAGAATCTAAAAGATGCGCTATATGTTAATCTACAGTCATACTAGAGTAGATCCAGTATCAGTAGGTCGGTATCCAGGTGGTGTCCTTTTCTAGAGAGAAAAAGAAAAACAGAGGGACAAAAAGGAAGAGCATGGGACACAGAATTGTGCAGCAGCAGAGTGACAAAAAGCACCCAGGCTGATCAAAAGGCCAGGGTGAGTAAGAAAGGATCTTTTCCTTGAGGCTTCAAAGGGAACATAGCTCTGCAGACACCCTGAATTGAATTTATAGTTTCCAGAACTGGGAGACAGTATATGTCTTCGGTTCAAAGCCATCTACTTTATGGGACTTTGTTACAGCAGTCCTAGAAAATAAACACAAAGCGGGAGACAGAGAAGAAAGAAAGAAAACCAAGGGAGACAGTAAGGTGCATGAATGAGCCAGATTGAAGATCCCTGGCCTAGAGATTTAGGAAGCAGGTAAAGAGGCTGATGAAGTATCTGTGTGCAGAATGGGTGGAGAAGAAATCAACCCATTTTCACAGTATGTGTGGTGACTCCAGTTGCAGGCCTTTAACAGGCTGACACAGGAGCTTGGGGGTCTAAACTCATCTCTGTACACTAGATCTCATTCCTCACTAACCCACAAGGTCAGCTCCTCCAGGACTGGAGTCTTTTAAAATAACTCAGTCCGTACTTTGGCTTGTGGATAACTAACACTGGCTGATTTGGCTGGTTGATTAAAGTGTTCAGTGTTTTCCCTCCAGAGAAGAAGAGACACCTCGTATGAAGACAAAAACCCACAGTGGATGACTCCAACCATCCATTTCCCTCTATTTCCTGAATCTATCATATTTATGTAACTTGACAGCAACCAACACTGGCCATATCCTGGGGTAAGCAGGCCAACTTTTCCAGGAAGGTCAAGGTTTTCCTCACTCTCCATAGGAGTTCATAATCTGCAAACACCATTCACTCATCCAAACATGCAGCAAATGTCCCCATGAGTACCTGTTGTGTGTCCATACCATGCTGTGGCATGTACTGAGTTATGCAGCTTAGAGAAGGAGGTGCACAGAATCAAACGCAGTGGTGTCCACCCAGGAAATGAAGGGTCCTCTGAGAATAGAACCTGGAGCAGGTGGGAAAGAATAACCTCACCAGGGGATCAGGGAGGCCTCCTTGCAGAAGGGTCTAGGAGATGGAGGCAGGTAGGGGCAAATAAATAGAACATTTCATTTCCAACAGAAAAAAAAACACAGCAGGTGCAAAGTTCTTTAATGGGGGGGTGGGGTAGGGTCCCACCTTTGATATAAGGTGGTCCATTGACAAGGAAAGCTGGTAATGGAGGGAGGTATGGCCTATCCATTCAGGTTTCAATCCCACTGTAGAGGGTGTCCAAGGGGCCACTTTTACCAGGGTTTTCCAACATAGTAGATGAAAGCAAGTGGGCACCAGAAATTTGCTGTTTATACCTTAAATAGAAAGGCAAGGAAAATACAATGGGACTCCAGCAATGGGAAGTGAATTGGCTTCATTAAACAGCTACTCTGTCAGGAATTTAAGAATCCAAGTTTAATCCTTCAGTCCAGCAAACATCTATGGAGTTACTCGTGCTCTTTCTGGTCAAGCAGAGGGCAAAGGTAACTCTTTCCAAAACCATCCCTCCAAAAAAGAAAGACTGAATTTACATTCAAATTCCTGACAAACTGTCTCCCGTTAAAGGGTATTTCTCTCACTTTCTTGATTTTAATCAACGAAGGGCCGTTTGGGGAAAAGACATTAGCCTGAAATGACCTCAATCAATGCCAGTTGGAGACGCTTATAGAGGTTGCCTAATGGAATCATTAAAAAGAGGAGGCAGAGATGGTTAACCCTTATTTAATAATTATTCCTGGATATAACCTTAGAATTGCAAGTTGGGATGTTGTTCTAAATAAGCCATTTACAAATTACTGTTAAAAACATCCCAGCATCACATTATGGAAATCATGAATACAAACCGACAGAATACGTGCGCAGTGAGGGACGCCTCTCCTAACATTATGTAAATAAGTAGAGGTGATTTGGAAGGAAATCTCCAGTGGCAGCCCTTTACACAGATCCAAAAAATGCTGGGCTGCACATGATAAGAGATGTAGAGATGCTGTGCCCTGAAAACTGGGTTAGAAGATGCACAATAGTGGCCACAAATGCCTAAGAAGGTTTGGAATAAATTGCTCCATAGCATGTGAGAGGGGAAGAAGTGACACAATATTTCTAAATTAACGTAATATTTTACAGAACTTGAGAGTTTAAATATGTATGAGTCACTAAATTAATAAATCAAATGCTGCAAATACTTCATCTACCTCCCTAAGGGTGTGTGTTTGTTGTTGTTGTTGTTGTTGTTGGGTACCAGAAGATCAGCTCTGGCCCCAAGCAATCCATGCATAACAGAACAAACCACCATACACGCCTGAGCTATCCTCACACTTGTTACTCTTAAACTCATTATTGCAGCCTTGGTACCATGAAGGATTTGATCGGGTGAGGTCTGAGAAGATGATAGGCCCACGTGCACAGGCACAGAAGACACACCCAAGACCACAGCCCCATCGGCTGGACTCCGAAAGGCATACCACGTGACCATGTGATATGCTCCTGGCATGTCAGTAAGCTCCACTAGTTTAGAACCCTGCCTCGGGCTCATTTCACCTTTTCAGAAAACATGGCATCTAGTCCAAGCTCAAGACTTCAACCTCCAAAAGTGGCTACCATTCATCGTTTCCTTCTCTGGCACGTCCCACAGAGTCCTTGGATCTTGAATTGAGTGACATTTGAACTTGTCTCCTGTCCATTGAAAGTTCCTTCATTTAAACATGCCTAAACCTACTGCAAACCTGCCTCCAACAGAGCTATGGAAGTGAGCCAAATTCTAGTCTCCCAGCCATGAGAGAATCTGTGGACTCCTGAGTGCAACCTTTTCCTGAAGTCCTGAAGGACAGGAACAGAGCTATGAGCTATGAGCTATGAGCTATAAGCAAGCTATAGCAAATCTATTAGAGAACCGTGAGTTAAACTCTGATCTACAAGCTATGAGAGTATCAGTGGATTCCACAGTGTAAACTTTTTCCCGAAGACTCTAAGGGAAAGAGCAAAACGTACTCTAGTCATGCCTTTCCTCCCCCACATTATCCATTGCCCACACTGTTCGCCTAGGAGGCACTCCTTTAAGGCCTACATGCTGCCCTTCCTGTCATCAGAACCTTCCCCCTTCCTCCTTCACTGACATGTGGACTCAAAGGCCCTATTTACCACCCATATTGTCTCCCCCACAGAGTGCAGAACCCTCCTTTCTGAATGCCCGTGGACAGCCCCACCATTCTGATGCTTAAAAGTCACTCAAAGAGTCAAGTGATAACTCCTGTTTCCCCTCCCAGCAATTATTTCCAACTCTCCATACTGTCAGACAATTGCTCAGGCTGGATGCCTCCAAAATGCCTCGGGAATCATGTTTGATAAAGTGGAGGATGGGCGAAGGCCAAGGCGACTCTCACTAAAATGGGTTAACACAATCACTGCAGCAGGACACTCAAGCACACCAATGGTCATGAAGAAAGCACAGGAATGGATATTGTCATATATATGTGTATATATGTGTATATATATATGTATATGCATGTATGTGAAGAGACCAAAAAAACAGGTTTTTTCAAAGCTACATATTTACTTTTTAGAAAACAGCAACCTTATCTATCACCTTCAAAGTACCCTCCATTACACTTAATACATCTGTCAAATCCCATTCTTGGAAACATTTTTCAAACTAATCTGTTTAGATGCCCGATAGTACCTCCCTCATGTATTTCCTCGCCTTCTTCTATGTCATCAAATTGCTGTCCTTTCATGTCCCTCTCCATTAGAGGAAACAAAAAAAAGGCTGCATGGAGCAAGTTCGGGTGAATAAAGTGTGTGAGGCAAGGAAGGTAGGATGTTTTGGGGGGAGAAGGAGGCTATTCTTCTTTCTCCCTCTCCCTCCCCTCTCCTCCCATCTCTTTACTTTCCCTCTCCCTCTCCCTCTTCCTCTCCAGCTCCATCTCCTCCTCTCTTTTCCATTTCCCTCATTACCTCCCTCTCTGTCTCTCTCTTAGACACACAATTTTAAGATATAACTTAGCTTTTACAGTGCCCTCTGCCTTCTGTGGGGCCAGACTGACAACTATGTGTTTGTCCTGAGACCCTGACCTTGCTGGACTCCCTCCCCTTCCCTGCTCTTTCCCCTTAGAATCTCTTCTTAGAACATTTCCATAGGCTATCACTTGTACCAAAATCCTCACATCAAAGTACGTTGCTGGAAAACTTATCCTAAGATAAACACCAAGCTTGAAGACTTGTGAAGAGTCAATTTGTGCATGTTAGCATGTGGCATGGTATGTATGTGGCAGTAGTTACGTATTATTGACAACATTGTGCCTTAGTCACATCTGATCAACATAAACATGTCCCCTCTTCTGTCAGACTGTAAGTCTCTTGAGAGTGGGACCATGCTTTCCGGATCTGTGCATGCCGCCATGGCTACCACAGGCATGTTCAACACAACTAGGTCCTTAGGTCTTGTCTGATCTTGGTCTAGTGACCACAATGTCACTAAAGAGCTCCCCATTAGTACCCGGTGGGGGGGGGGGACACAAGTCCCCATGAGGTCCCTGACCCTGAGTCCCCAAGAGGTCCCTAGGACTGAGGCAATCTGGGTGGGATAATAACAGCTACTGATGTCTGTCACACGCCAAGGCCAAGAAGATGCAGTGGCTGGGGTCTCCTCACTTCCGCAATGCAGGGAATGAGGGCTTTCCAATAATACGAGCAGCAAGGCCATCCGACTTGTCAGAGTAGGAAAAATGAGGCAACTCCTGGGAGAGGCCCTTCACAAGCATGGAGAAAATAAAGACAGTAGTCAACGTGTGTGTGCACATGCAGAAATTACGAGTACATAGTGATGAGATGGAGGAGATGGAGGCAGGAAATTCAGCCTAGAAACTTTGAGTCCTTGAGGAACCCACCACAGCCAGAAGGAAGCATGAAGGGGGCCATGGTGAGCTTCACAGATGATGTTCAGAGGTCATAGTGAAACCCTAGACCTCAGACCTGAAAGAGGCAACAGAAGAAAGCATCCATCTTATCCTCGGTATCCTTTTTTAAAAGGAAGTGTGTCCCAATCAGATGACTGTTGGAAGGAATTGGAGTGCGTTTATTCAGGGGAGGACATTGCAGCTCTTGGAGATAAAAATGAAAGACTTCCATGATATATCATGAAATGAAAAATCCAGTTAAAAAATAAAGTGATTCTATATTTATGAAATGCATAATGTGTGTACATAACTCTAGTTAAGGCACATCAAATGCCTCGGGTGCCACTTGAAGGGTGGTGCCATTGAGCGGTTTCTACAAACCTGGTTGAGTCCGACCTCCTTCTCCAGGCACAGTCAAGATCCAGAGGTCTCGCGAGCAATGAGAGGGACACTTGCTAGTCCAAAGAGGTGCCAGGCTGGGCATGGTATGATATTCTGGGGCACCACAATGATAAAAAGCGCCTTGAAATTAATGGTCCTCGATGCTCAGCACTCTCACTCCACCCCATTTAACTGCAGCTGGCTTGACATAGATGGAAGCGCAAGGGTTAGCCCAGAGCACTCTGGTGCTTGTTTTGGTACATAACATTTTCTGGAGAAGAGCCATGCCCTTTCTTGGACACATTGTTCATGGCTACTTTCTTATTGCAAAGGCCAGGTTGATTTGCTGCAACAGAGACTATATGCAAAACAACAATATTAATACTATCCAACCAATTAAGAGAAAATTTATGTGGCAGTCATGTACTTATGTTAATTTTATGATTAAAATGTAGGGGTGGAGTCTAGCCTGTTAATCTGAAGAAAGCCATTGAGTAGCCAGTGAGGCCTCTATGTGGGCATGGCTTTCTCCTGAGACTTCTGGGAAATCTTGCGATATTTCCCTCATGAAGATGAGAAGCTATCTCCCCCCAGTTTGTTGGGAGTTAGTCTCAGAGGCAATGAGTCAAGGAAAAGACAAGATGGCAGCGTCCGAGAAGCTGGAGGAACTGGCGGAGAGACCACACAGCTTTGCCCTGATGGAGCCAGACCTCTGAAGCTGGAGAAGCCACATGGAGACCCCTAGCAGCGATGAGTTGCTTCTGCCACCACTGGATGCTGTTGATGGACCCTGAGCCCTGGAAGTGAGGAGTCATGGGGAGACCCCTGCCGGTGCCAGAATTCTGCACCCACTGACCTGTGACTTCATGAGTCGGAAGGAGACTTTGTAGACTGATTTCGGGCATATGGGTTAGTATTAGACTTAGGACTTTGAACTGGAGTGGGCTAGGATGCCTTTTCAGTGTCACATTCCTTTTGTATATAAACCCTTTCCTGATATCTATATGCGTGTCTATGAAACTTGTTCCTCTAGTCTACCAGGACTGACACAGTTTGCCAACTCATAAACCAAACCAAACTACTACCATTAAGCCCATGCCAACTCCTGGTGGCCCTACCGGATGGGATACAACTGCCTCTGTGAGCTTCAGAGACTGTAGCTTTACAGGAGTAGAAAGGCCTGCATTGCTCCCAAAAAGCAGCTGATTGTTTCAAACTACTGACTTTATACTTTGTAGTCTAACTCATAACCACTACACCACCAGAACTCCTTTTGGTATGCCAGAGTTGAGGAGAATATCTACCCAGCTGCTAATGATGTGTATTTCCAGGAGTGGGAAGATGAGACCTTACATGTGATGCTATTTTATTTTCCATATTTTAAAATGATATATAATCTGTATTATATCATGGAAATGGGTATATATTGTTTGTGGAATGAAGGTTGTTTTTAATTATTATTCTCTAATAATTATAACATAAATTCTTTATATGACATGCAGCTTCCACTGGTCATGAGTGCCCAACCGGGAAAGTGCAATGACTTCTGCACACAGAAACTGCAGCCAGCCGGACAGACCTGCCAAGCTGAGGTCAGAGAGCAAATGCAAATCTTCCCACACCCCACGGGCTCTTTCCTGCCATCCTCCTGCCTTTCCCCAGCACCATCCTTCCCGTCCCCACCCCACACTCTGGGCCCCAGCTAGTCAGAAGCACTTTGACTTCTGACTCAACTTGTTTCATGTTTCTGGACTTCTGTACATGTGGTTCCCCTTCCGGGAGAAGTCCTTCCTCTGTCCAGTCCACTGGCCAATTGCTCGACATTTCCTCAAAGAAAGGTCACAAGCTAAAACCTACTGCCCACTTGTAGCTTGCAGATGTGTTTTCTCAGACCCATGTGGTAGGGTTAAAAAAAAAACATGGAAAAATGGAGATTTCTAGTCCTCGAGAAAAAGAAAATGGTCTAGTAGCACTCATCCCACGTGCCCACAAGCTCCACCAGGTGGTTGCTGAGGAACAGCTGTCCCCGTGTCATGGGCTGGGGGCTTTCCTGTTGGTTGAGGGCCGCTTCAGTCCCACCTCTTGTCCTTGTCTTGTCTTGGCCTCCCTCTGCAAACATCTCAAAGTAGATTCCTTGCTTTACATCCTCCGGCATAGGGGTTCTCAACATGTGGTCCTTGGACCAATAGGTCCACATTAAAGAGAAGTACTTGCTAGAAATGCACAAGATTGTCTTCATCCTAGAACTAATGAGGGGAACATTCCAGAAAAGGGTCTGCGCAGCCCGTGTGGTAACACAAGTCCTCCAGGGGCTCCCGGTGCTTGCTTATGTTTGAGAACCACTGCATTGGCACCACAGAATTTGCTGGGTCTTGCTCCCCAGGCAGCAAGGCTGTTTCTGGACTCTCCAAGCCCCTGCCACAGCTCCGCCCATGTCACCACTGGCCACAGGCATTGCCCTGCGGTTGACAAGCAGTCCCTTGGTGTGGTCACATGCTGTTCACCTGCCTCACTGTAGTCCTGCCCCCCCCCCCCCCATGAAATCAATCCTTTGGGGAGGGGCTACTGTGCATGCCTCCCTCCTCAGCGCCTCGCCCAAGGCCTGGCCATTAACCAGAGTTCAATCACTTCCACAGCACTAAACTGAATCCCGGGGTCATTAATTATATTCCGCTAATCTAGAGGGACAAGAGTGGCCATGAAGGAGCCCCAGCCTTGCTCTGGCACAACAAATATGACTGGAAGAAAATGCTTACAGCTCTAGCAGAAGTGATTTTTCAGCAGAAGATGAAGTAATTCCTATTCACAGCATCTGTTAATCACTCAAGATCCTTCTAGATGCAAGGGGCTAGGGAATGAAAGGTATTATTAATGAAACCATACAGGCTGGGAGGCAGTGCTGAATAGAAGCCCTCCTTCCTAACAATGCCTTCTCCTGCAAGTTAATCCCTTTCCATTATTTTAAATTCTTCAAGTACTAGAGAAGTCATGTAGGTTGTTTTCTCGAATAGTCACTTAGCTGACAAGCATTTTCTAATTGACAGAACATTCTGAAAAGACAGATTAAAGAGGGGGGAGAGTGGTACTGAGATGGTGCAATTTCCCACACACAGCAGGAAACTAAGTTGACTGAGATGTAAGATACAGAAGGAAAAGTATACATCATACCCCCAGTCCCTTCCTGGCGAGATGAATTCAGAGACATTCCTTCCTGGGAGGCTCTGGTCCAAGGATATGCCCAGAGGACTGCGTGTCTTCCAAAATAAATGTCCAAGCTGAGAATAACAATAATCAAAGCAGTCACAATGATGGGTATTCTAGCGAATCACCGCTACAAGTCCCACGCTCCACATGAACCTGTACAAAGGGGTTGCTGTTGTTGACCCTGGAAGAGCCATTTGATGTCCATTTTCCCTAAGAGGAGACTGAGGGACTCACTCAAGATTGCACAGCTCAGAAGTCTAGAGTCTGCTAGAGTCTGCTCCTTCCTGTCCCCAGGACATCTCACGCCCCCTGAGGAAATGTCCTTTGATGTGAGTGCAGAACACAGTGATGGACACGGATGAGAAGCCACCTAAGCCACAGCCAGGGTTCCAGAGGGGGCTGCCCCCAGGTACAAGCATTTCCCAGGTGCTGAGGGGGGCCCAGGCTTTCTCTGGTCTGCTGTAGCACTCAACCTGGTGTCACAGTCTTTGGTTAGCGATCACCTATCAATCATCCCACCTTTCATATTGCATGGAGGTGTTGGAGACCCCTACCACTTCTTGGTCCTCACACCATGGATGCTTTGAACAGTTAATGAGCCATGCAGGATGGCATCATGACTCGTGTTTTCAGATTGCCTGGTGTGAGATAATGCTGCTGTCAAGAGAGTGCACACTGCGCCATCCCAGGAGCTGATAAGGTGTTAATAAACCTTAGCAAATGCTGATTAGAGGCAGTTCCGGCAGCTCAGAGCTGCTCGGCATGCACAAAGGGGGTGGCCAATTAAACCTGGGGACGGGCTCAATTTGGAACTGACTCCAGAGTCAGCAGCAGGACACATCTCCAGGGCCCCGGAGCTGCCCGGAAGGTCGAGTGGGTAGGCAGCTAGTCCAGCATCTGAGAGCCAGCTTGGGGTTTTGCTCCAAAGGTCAGCATGGGCAGGAAGCATTTCACTCACCTCACTCCAAAAGGTCATAGAGGGAGACTTGGCAGCCTTCCCTCCCCAGATAAACTTTCAAGTGTCAGTTATTCAGAAACACAACTAACACTTGCTTGGGCATATTTTCATCTGTAGTTAACAAAGCGGCACCTGAGAGACCCAGAACTTGACAGGACTGCCTCATTTATTCTGGATCCCCCCAAGGTTTCTGCCTTGGATGGGACTACAGCCTGATGGCTTATCAATGACTCCTGTTTGAGGGAAATTGTGTTTTCGTTCTCTGACAGGTTTCTGCTTGATAGCAGTTCCAGCTTTCACAGATTTTACTGTACAAAAATGGCTAGGGGTGTGTGAAAAGAGAGCAACACACGATAACACTCTGCCGATTCATGACACAGGAAAAGGAGCGAGAAGTTTGGCAAAAGTGACCTCAGCACCCTAAACAACAACAAATCGTTGAAATAGAATCACGAGTCAGAGGAGAGAACAAAGGAGAGCCCAGATTCACAGATCATTCCCACCGTACTGAGCAGACAGTTTCAGAAGATGGCCTGCCGGAATGCTGAGTGGGGAGTCTAAGGGGGAGCCACAGGGTAAGGCAGGCTGAGCAGTGGCAAGGCAGGCAGCCCAGGAAGGGGGCAAGGAAGCGGGCAAGCTGTGTGCCAGGAGTTGGCATGTCTGAGAGCGATGGCACACAGAAGCAGCAGAGTAACAGGAGCAGGAATCCTAAGAAAATCTTTCAGGAAAAGACTGGTGCAGGTCAGACTGAAGAGCCTCCAAGCAGGAGATGGGAAAGGCATAGGGCGCTCACCTGAGTGAGGCCCCAGGAATATACTGAAGAACTGGGGTGAGGGCCAGTGTGGCTGATGAGCGAATGCACTGAGGAGCAGACCAACCCTAGTCCCATGCCATCCTGCCATTGAGATGCACGAGGTTACCATGACTGAAGAAGTGATGCCAGGCCCTCCCTGGGCTGAGAGTGCACTGGGATAAGAAAGAAAGGAAGAAGATCCTTGTCTTCCCTGTGTGGCCCAGGTATGCCAATCACAAAGGCCCAAATTCAAATGCAGGGACTGGTGGCCTGCAGACACAAGTCCTGAATTGACTGAGCGTGGTGTGAGAACCCAGCTCAGTGGCACTCCCTCCTGAGTCTCAGGTGCTTCGTGCACATGGAGAGGCAGCAAGACCACGGCAACCGGGTGCTGTGGCCCTGCCACCAGGCTCCACCGGAGGCACTTAGATTATGGCCATCACCTCAGCGCCTCACTTCAAATCCAGGGCATTTCCTAACGCGAGTCTCATGCCCTGCCTTAGGCCCACACACTTGCCTTTTCAGAGACAATGATTTCCCTTTCTCTTGCTGGGACCGAAGGTTCCGGGGGACATGGAAGGGTTGGGGGGAAATGGGTGCTAACAAACACAAGTGAACAAGTGACCCTAAACCAATGGTGAGGAGGGTCTAGGAGGGCTGGTAGAGCTTGATCAAGGGCAATGTAACTGAGAAGAATTACTAAAACCCAAATGAAGACTGAAAATGATAGGAGGACAAGAGGAAAGTAAAAGAAAATAAAGAAAAGAACTAGGAGGCAAAGGACATTTATAGAGGTCTAAATACAGGCATGTAAATATATTTACATATGATGATGGGGAAGTAAATTTTTGTAAATATATTTATAGATTTAGTATTAAAGTTGCAGATGGACATTGGGCCTCTATTAAATTATTCCTTCAACACAAGAACACTTTGTTTTATTAAACTGGCATTCCATGATGTTCACCTTCCCAATACGATCTCTGAGGACACAATCTGTGCATAAGCAGATGTGGTGAAGAAAGCTGATGGTGCCCAACTACCAAAAGATATAGCACTTGGGGTCTTAAGGGCTTGAAGATAAGCAACCAGCCATCTAGCAGAGAAGCAAGAAAGCCTACGTGGAAGAAGCACACTATTCTGTGTGATCATGAGGTGTCAATGGGTGTCAGGTATCAGGCATCAAAGAACAAAAAAAAATCACTGTGAATGAAGAGAGTGCGGAGTAAACACCCAAACGCCCAGCTGTAGGTAAATGGACATCCCCTTACAGAAAGGCCATGGGGAGGAGACAAGCCAGTTGGGGTGCAGTGTAGCAATGATGAAACTACAATTTTTCTCTAGTTCTTCAATGCTTCCTCCCCACCATTATCATGATCCCAATTCTAGCTCACCTGGGGATGCACATTGGTACAAATAAGAACTGGAAATACAGAGAATCCAGGACAAATAAACCCCTCAGGACCAATAGTGAGAGTAGAGCCACCAGAAGGGGAAGGTGGAGTAGCGAGGGGGTACTAATAACAAAGATCTACATATAACTCGCTCCCTGGGGAACAGACAACAGAAAAGTGTGTGAAGGGACACATCAGACAATGTAAGACATGACAAAATGATACTAATTTATAAATTATTAGGGGTTCATGAGCGAAGGAGAGTGGGTAAGGGTGGGAGGGAAATGAGGAGCTGATAACAGGGACTCAAGTGATAGTTTTGTTTGGGGAGGAGAGGAGGGTATGGAATAAGTTGTGCAGGAGATTCCAGTTTGATTCTTGGCCAATGGACCTCCAAGGAAGGCACTACTCCTTAGTCCACAGAGGTTTGTGTGACCTTCACAGATTTCAGTAGAAACTCCCAAACTAAAAGGGACTAGGAAGAAAGTTCTAGCCATATCAGTCCAGGAAAACCTTATGGGTCACAGTGGAGTGATGCAGCACCAGTCATAGGATGGTACAGGGCCAGGTAGTAATTTGTTCCATTGTACATAAGGTGGTCATGAGTCAGCAATCAGTTCCATGACAGCAACAACTACAACAATGGTGGTGAGGGAGGGAGCCCGTGAGAGCAGGAAGCATGGATTGCCGAGAGGGGCACCTCCTGCACTGACAGGAGAGGTATCCAGGAACAGTTTCTGGGGGAAGACAGACTGTGCGCTTTATGTTTCTGGATGCAAAGGAATTAGTGATGCACCGACAGAGTGGAGAGCAGAGAGGCCTGTGGGATCATTGACAGGAAGAGAGGAGGAGGAGGGCGAGCCAGAAACATATGTCACCTGGTGTTGCTGGCAGGTAAAGATAAGGTAAGAAGAATGGTGTGTGATGGAGGAAAGATAACCAGGCCTCTGTGGAACCCCCTGAACTGGCAATAGAACCTGCACATTATCCGAAGGGAAATGAAGCTACATTGAAGGGGAGTGACAAAGGAAGTTTTCTATTTTAGACCCCAAGTTTCAGATAGTGTCTGACAACCGTCCATGCCTCAGACAGCTTGCCTCCAAAAAAATCTAAGACAACTCTGACAAAGATGAACGTGGTAAACTAAGATTTATCACTAGCCAGCGTCCAGACGCCAGGAAAAACGCCTGCAATTTATAACACCTAAGGGGCTACAAGAAGACGCATATGCACGCACGGCCTGTCCATTTTTCAGGCCAGCAGAGTTTTTCTCATCAGACACTAACAGGTATTTTCTCATCTTACCCAGAGGAATCTACTAGCTACTCTTTAATTTTATTTATTCTGTTGGGTAACAAAAAACAGACACGTTTCAGAAACTATGGAAATGCTTTAAATAGTATAGAGAAATCAAGGCAACCCTAGAAAAAATAAAATAGGATGCATGTATTCCAAAATATAGAAGAAATTTTTTTAATTAAATAAATAAATAATATATAGAAGAAAGTAATTATCTAAGGAAGCTCAAGCTACAAATTGAAAATAAGAACAATGTAAACAGGAAAAAAATACAAAATGCATTTTATGATGATAAACATTAATATGATACAATTTCACACTTGGGGGGGAAATATTTGCTTCTTGAAGGAATTTAGGAGTCATTAATTATCACAGATAGTTCAGTAAATGGAACAAATTCTGATTAAATGATTAACAAAACAGAGACTCCATGTAAATATTCAAACAAACTAATGCACATGCCTTGGGCAACTCATAACACAGTCTTCCTGTGCAATGGTATCTAGAATAAAGAGCGGATCTTTAGAGCTATTCTTAGGGTAGGACCAATTTATTTAACACACTTGCTAATTAGTTAAACACCAGTTTTTAAACTAGAAATGCAATGTTGACTCCTCTTTATACCTGGGTGGAATGAAAAAATGAAAAAGCTCTATGTCCTGGAAGACGAGCCATCAGACAAGTTTTAGTTCACCATTGACCAGCGCAATAACAGAGCCTTTCCTGGTGATTTCCAGGGAATATGATGATGAAGCAGGGAAACTGTTCATGAGAGAGCTTTCTGGTTCCTAGCTGGAATGTTCCTTGGAGATAAGAAGAGGCCCTGCTCTACTAGTGGGAAGATGCTGCCTATCTGGTGCACTCCTCCCTTCAGGGATAACGGATGTCATATCCAGACCCACACCAGCTCTGGGCAACAATGCAGAGTGTTCTTCAAACATCAACCCAAGGTGAATCAGGCACCAGTGTTCAATGGCAACTGGGTTAGAATTCTCAGAGAAAGACTCGGGAGCTGTCCACATGGAAAAGACCAAGTGCAACCCTCTTGTGAACAGCATGAACTCCCCAGATCTCACCTTGCTCAGAAAGGGGTGGACCATCAGAACACTTGTAGACAGGCCTTCTAGTTTCCATGCAGTGCCTCCTAAGGGTCTACAACGGGAAAGTGGGAAACAATTCTCCTCCCCTGTCAATCAAGGGAACAGTAGATATTCCCTGTTGTTCTGGGCAGAAGTAACCAAGGAACAAGGGGAGGTGAATCTTTCGGAAGCCTCACTTTCAGTCTAGAAAACCCATACGACTTTGGGGAAATGGTGATCACTTATTAGCTCAATTGTGATAAAGGATTAAAAAAATTCCCTACATACCATCAGAGTCTTAGGTGGAGGTGGGGCAATTTTGCCCCCAAAAGAAGGCTATGGCCTTAGTATATAGATAGATGATGATATGGATAGATAGATGATAGATAGATAGATATTAAATCCATATCCTTATTGGTATATCCTTCCATATACTAATATATACACATATATGTATACATATCCTCTGTATCTAGCACAGTGATGGTATAGGAGAGAGTCCCACTTGCAATTGATAAGAAAACAAGACTGAATTATGGAATGAGTGTTAATATGTAAATAATTGAGGGGAGGAGTGATTATGAATGACTGAATATGAATGAAATAGGAAGGGATGAAGAGTTAAGTGAGTGGGTATGTGGGGGTCTAATGGAAGGAATGGGTGAATAATCAAACGCCATTGTGCTAGTTGAATAAATGAATGAGTGACTGAATGGAGAAATCAGCAAGTGTCTTCCAAGGTGACCTTAGAGTGTAACATCTATGAGGCATCCTATCTTTTGAGAGACACAGGACCCTTACATGCCTCCTCATACACTACCACATCTCCCTAACATCTTGACTCAGTGAAGGTGGCTCTAGCACAGTGAGCCTCCAGGACCACCAGGGTCAAGCAATGTTGTGGTTGCCCTGGGGAGAATGTGTTCCAGAACATAAACATCAGGAAGAGGCAGGTATATTTCCTACGTGGAAAACATACTTGACACCCCTGCTCAATTTGTAGGTTATGCAAAAAAACATGACATGGGGTGATTTGGTCAAGTATTGAGAAAAACATCAGTTAATACAAACTATGTTTATTTTCAATATTGAAAATAAACAGAAAATGAAACATTTGCCATCAGGACTAGATAAATACATGATGACTTCACCTAAGTCACAGAACTGTGCTCCAGGGTATTTTCAATGCTTGATTTGGGAGGGCGGGTGGGAGTAGGTCATCAAGCCATTCCTCCAAGGGTGGATTCAACCTTCTATTTTGTAGCCAACCATTTAGCCAGTTGTGCTGCACAATCATTCCTGAAGGACACCATGAGACCACTGGAAACAGGTGCCATTGGCTCTGCCACGCTCCCCTGGGCTGGTGCTACTTTTGCATTCACACATATCCCCACAGAGCCCACAGTATAAGGAGAAAGACTCGGTGTGGTCTACCTAGCTCCTGCACAGCTCTGAAATAAAGAGCTGTTTGATAAAACTTCCAAAAAGGAAGAGAGTGGGGGACAAGGAAGAAATGTTATGAAAATGGCTTCTGGTGCAAGTGGAAGGTTCACACTACCCTTCTACACATGCTATCAGCTGCTTCCAGTGGGAGAGACATGATGCTCAGCTGATAACTTTAGGGTAGACACTGTTAATAGTTATAGATTCATTTTAACTCATTCTAATTGGGAAAATATTCACTGCTAGAATATCAAATCCATTATTTTATGGAAATAATTGCTTGGAAGAAAGCAACACTTATAATGTGAATTGGCCAATGGAAGAATTTATAACTATTATTGAAATGTACTTACTAGCCATTAATGCCAAAGAAGAATGAAGACTTTTACCGAATTTCTGCAGTTTGCAATTGATTAAACACACATCTAAAATGCATGGATAATTACTAGTGATTGGAATGTGAAAGTTGGAAACAAGGGAGAAATGTTTTTTTCTTGGTGGTCATAGAAATGATGCCAGAGATCACATGATAGAATTGCACAATGACTTACTTGCTGTAAGTATCTTCTGTCAACAATATAAACTGCAACTATATATATTGACCTCCCTTACCAAAGGGAACACTTATAACATCTCTATAAGGCAAAGTAAGCCTATTCCCTGGAGGTTCCGAAACTAAATCGTTAAGTGCTTATTCATACCTTCAAGCTCCTGGATGGCAGCTCAGTGCTTAAACTACTACATCACCAAACTTTTGAGATGGAATACACTGGAATAATATCACTATATCTCTGGAAGGATATGATGGAAAAACTCAATATCATCAAGCTGAGCAAGGCAAGTGACTGACCATTATTACACTTATGCAAGTTCAACTTGAAGTTGAAAAAAATTTAAACAAGTCCATGAGTGCTAAACTATAATCCACCAGAATGTAGAGATCATCTCAAGACTAAATTTGACACTAATGACCAGAGGCCAGTCAAGCGATAGAATGACATCAAAAGCACCATACACGGGGAAAACAGAAGGGTATTAAAAAGAGAGAAGAAAGTACCAAAATGGATGCCAGAAGAGACACTGAAAATTGATTTTGACCACAGAGCTGTTAAAGTGACTAATGGGAAAAAAAATGAACCTTTAAATCTCAATAGAAAATTTCCAAGGGTAATTCAAACAGTGTTAATGTATAAAGACTTGGAGTTAGACAACTAAAAGGGAAAAACACTCTCAGTATTTCTCAAGCCTCAAGTTGCAATATAGTGGATTCTGGGAACACAATATTGAATGGCACAAGAAGCACCAGAAAAGCATACAAGGAATACCAGACCATGGTCTCAAAAATAATTTGACATTAAAATATTTAGGAGGTAGTATATAATCAGTAATTGGTGACACAGGTCAACAACAAAAGTTATTTTCATGGTGTCTTGGATTTTATGTATGTTCCTGGAGTTATTTGAAGCACTGATTAAGAAAAATCCAGTGGGCAGAGTGCTTCAGATCTGGTTTCTTACATACGGGATTCCACTACATTTTCAACTATTAATTTATACTACTTTCTTATTTATCACCCTAGTTTAAGATATAAGAATAATTCAGATCCACAAGGTACAAGATAAAACAAAAAAAAAAGATAAGAAATATTTGCCACACACACACAGAAGCAAACCAAGAAGGAAAAAGAGATTAGGGACTAGACATCATATTGCAGACCAGGCCCTGTGGATGGCGGCTTTGCACTGAGCTTCTAAGGTATGGAGAGGACTGTGGGACCAACAACAGCTCGAGACAGGATGTCCCCTTGCGGGAGCATGCTGCAACAGAGGACAATATTAGGGATACACAGCAGGGAGCAAGTTCAGTCTGACCCCACCCACAATGGGGCGAACCAAGAAGGGAACATAACAGAGCAGCAACAGGAGCAAAGCCAAACCATCAACCCCTGAGAAGCCCCCAAAATAGGCTTCAAGCTAAAAGGGACAATTCCCAGAACTGGGGAGGAAATAGTTATACAGGTCAGTGGACAGGCCTAGAATTATGTACGTTTTTTCACTTGGGGGAGGTCGTTTGTGAGTATTTTTTGTTAGTTTCTTGTCTTCTTCTTTCTTGTTTTTTTTTCTTTCTATTCCATCTTGTTTGTTGGTGGTGTTGTTTCGTCTCTGTTATTGTTGTTTTACTTACCAATATAAGATAGACAAGGGAAGCAAGCATGAGAAAAAGGAAAGGGATGGATCCAGAGGGACCTGTGGTGAGGAAGAGGTGGGGGAAAAGAGCGATGAACAAACAGTACCATCTACGGGGGACAACTAGGGAATTAAAATCACAATGGGGAGGACAGTAGAGATCATGGGGGTGCTGAAGCAACAGCAATCTAGCTGAGAGGAATTACTAAGAGGCAGATGAAGGGCGAACATGATGATGGGACAAGAGCAAGGTGAAAGGAAAGATCTAAGGAGCTAAGCTATGGGTATAGGAATAAACATAGGTGTGCACTTCTGTAAATATATTAGTTCATAAAAATAGAGGTCTTGGCCTATGTACATATATTTATATGGAAATGCACTGAGGAAGTGGATGAACTTTGGGCCTCTGTTCAAGCTCTTCATCAACTCAAGGACATTTTGTCCTAACAACTGGGCATTCTGTAATGCTCACCCTCCTGACATGATCTCTGAGGACAAAGCAGGTGTATTAGCAAATGTGCTGAAGAAATTTGATGGTGCCCAGCTATCAAAAGATACAGTGGCTGAGCCCCGGTGGCGCAGTGGTTGTGCACGGGACTGTAGCCCACTGAGATGGAGGTTCAATTCCAGCTCACAGGAGCAAAGGCTGGGCCTCCTACTCCCACCACCAGAGGGCAGTGATGCCCCAAAACAAACAAACGAAAAAAAAGATATAGTGTCTGGCATCTTAAAGGCTTGACATCAAACAAGCAGCCATCTAGCAGGGAAACAAAAAGTATACCAGCCTGTGTGATCATGAGGTGTCGATGGAATCAGGTAACAGGCACCAGAAGATCCAAAACAAAGAAACAAAAAGCACATGTTGTAAGAAGGGGGGGGGGGGATTGGAAAAGAGACCCAAAACTCATCTGTAGATATATAAGTAAATTATAGCTTAAGTTAAATTGAAAAGAGTCAAAAGAAAAACAATTGCAGCAGTATGTGATAAAAAAAAAAAAAACTACAAGAAATTCAAGCTGGATTCCAAAGAAAACATGGCAAAAGTGATGTCACTGCTGATGTTAGATGGGCCTTAGCTGAGAGTAGAAAATACCAGAAAGATGTTCACCTGTGTTTTACTTATTACAAAAAGAAAAACATTCTACTGCATGGATTATAAGAAATTATGGATAATGTTGTGAAGAATGGGAATTCCAGAATGTTAAATGTGCTCAATTGATAAGTATAAAACACAACTTTGGTACTTAGAGCCACAGTGATGAAGATTAAAGACTATAGCCTTCACTGTGGATTATACTTTAACACAAAGAAAACAAAAATATTCACAACTAGACCAATAGAGATAAGCAGAGAAAATATTGAAGTTGTCAAAAGTTTCATTTAATTGGATCCCTAATCCATTATTCTTCTTCGAAAATCCTAGTTCACAAGTTAGACCTTAGAACCTATATTCACTGGCCTCAAATTCACTTTAGAATACCCTTAAACTCTTCAACAGTTTCTAAAGCCCTCAATGATTTAGCCCGACAACCTTCCCTCCAAATCTTCTGATCCACTCAGTCCAGAATACATCCTATGACCTGTGCCTGTGCAGGTCTCACTTCACGCCCAGCATACTCTTCAAGTCCCATCGACACTTCCATCTGCTGACCCATGACTCCACTTGCATAAATCATTCCCTGATCTCTGCCTCCGATGTCCCCATAGCATCCCCCTTGTACAAATCATTGTAAAGATATGCATGTGATAAGGGGGAAAAAAGAGATCTGTTCCCACCTTGAGAGGGTCATCTCCTGAGCCATTCTCCCCTGGACATCTAAAGTGCCGCAAGCTGGCCTAACCCATAGCAACCTCTGAGAACACTGTAGAAAGGTGATGGGGGGGGTGGGGCGGGGGGTGCTGATGACTTCAAGGAGTAAGGCAGATGCCTGGTGCCTCAGCAGCTCTGTGCACACTGGAACATCGATATGGAGAGCAAGTGACTCAAAAGCAAGGACAGCTGTTCATAGGGCCTGGCCTGAAAGGCCAGATCGGGGAGTTTGGGCTGTAACTCTCGGGTCCCCCTGAGGGTTGTCCAGGGCATACAGGGAGCAAACATCCTGGCCCACAGGCCAGCTGGGCCACTTAGCACTCTAGGGCTCACCAAGGCAGCTGGGTGGCGAGCACAGCAGCCCTATGCCAGCATGCAGCCCATTTTGCAGGCCCAACCCTGTGTGCCATGGGCTTGCCCCTGAGAAAATGTGCAGGGATTGATTTCCACCAGCAGAGTTAGAGAGGGGCCATAGTCACAGCTTATCTTGCTCAGAGGCTAGCACACAGTGGCAAAGCCAAGGAAATGCTTAGCAAAACCCTGGAACGATTTTAATGGGAAATATCATCGATCCTTCTCTGCCTGTGCTTTTTGTCTCCTTCTAGTTTCTTGCTAAAATGCACAGCTGCCTCTTCATTGCAAAGACTCCAAAGTGTTCAATCTGTAAATGAGAAATGTCCTCTAGTGGATGGCCAGCGGCCGGCAGCCTCTCCAGATAGCATCTGCTCCCTCTCCCTCTCTCTTCTATGTACATCAGGGACTCAGACCTGCTTGTTCAGAAGCATTTATGTTCTTGAAAGCCTAGCTCATATCCTCTGTCTCCCTTGAGCAAAGAACCAGACATGGGATCGATACAGGAACATGTGAGCCTGCCTTCAGCACCACAGGACCCGCCAGCCACAGTTCAGGACACCGGACCAACTGCACAACATCCATCAGGCCGGAGCAGCCCTAAGTCCAGTCTTCTCCCCAGCAATGAACCAGGCTTTCTGGTCCCCTTAGCATTCCAAATAATTGTATCAATTTGTGGTCATTACATAATGTGTTGTCAGTTTGAGAGTATTAAGAGTGAGGGGTGGAGTTGAGCCTGTCAATCAGGTTGTGGCTTGATGACCTTATTTGGAGGCACTACGGAGGTAAATAGCTCATGGAGACAGGACACACAGACAATCCCTGCCAAACCCATGCAGCTAAGCTAGAGCCCTGAACCTGAAGGAGTCACATAGAGAGCCCTACCAGCACTGAGATCCTTCTACCACCATGATTCCACAAGCCCGCCTCCCTCTGCCCTGTGATCTTTCTTCCTGCACTCAACATCATTACATGTGCTGCATGAGTCTGAAGAAGAATTTATAGACCGGTAACAGACATATGGGCTAATATCGGATTTATGGACTTAGCCTGTACTGGACTGGGCTGTTTTTTTAATGTACAATTGCTCTTTGATCCCAAGGTCTTTTTTTTTTTTTTCAGTTCTTTCTTGCACACATATGAGTGTCTATGAATTTGTTTCTCTAGTGCACTCAGACTAATACACCATTGTATTGTCATCAATTAAATTGTTTTCATCTTCCTCAATGCCCTAGCCTCAGTGAAAATGAAGGGGGCCGTGCAGGCAGCTCTTGGTCATGTAAACATAGCCAATGGCCCACAGAACAGGCTGCACATGGGGGAGGAAGTATTCATCGAGCTCTTCCCTGAGGGACACCCAGGGTCATGTGAGACCGTGTCCTGAGCTAAGCTTCAGCTTCATGACGGCAACCAGCCTGAAGCTGCGGGACATGAAGCAGGGCCACTCCTGCTGCCCAGACGGTCCCTCAGCCCCAGGGCACTGAGTCACTGACCAGACAGCATTCTTTACAAAGGGGCTGCTCCTCTGTAACCCAAGTCACACAAGCCTGTGCTGGCCATGGCCTGCACTTCAGAGAGGAGAGTGTCAATGTGGGCTTGTCCTCTCCAGGAAATCACAGGATTGGTTCAACAGTCTGGGTCTGGATCCAGGGGACACTTGTCTGGAGCACCCTGGTGAACCACTCAAAGATGACCTGGGTAGGGCCTGAGCAGACCTTGAGCACAGTCCCAGAGAGAGTGTCTACAGTCACTCCCCTCTTCCTTTTGGAGGCCATCTGCTTCAGGCAGTACAAGAGGGTTGTCAGCATGTCCTCAAGTCTCAGCCTTATTGCTGGCTTCCCCTTTAGCATCTGGTCGCTTTCAGCTCATAGAAACTTCATAGGGTTTACAAGGCCATCATATTACGCATTACACATATCATCACATCTTTCTCCCAAGGAGAAGCTTGTGGGTTCAAACCACTGGTTTGGGGGTTCTCCATTGAGCACATCACCACGACACCACCAGGGCTCCTCATTGCTGGCTTCATGGTCTCCTTTTCTGGGTTTGTTCCTTAGATCAGCAACATTATGGCAGGGAGCACTGAATAGTAGGGCACAGGCCTCCTTCAGACCAGGAAGGGAAAGAGAACAGAAGCAAACAGGTGAAAGACTCTGTTCTGCATGTGTCGAGTCAGACAAGTCTCAGCTCCACCCTCCAGTGACCATGGCCAAATTTCTCATCCTCTCGTACCCTATGTCTCTCCATTTGTACATGGTGATAAATAGCACCTACTCTCTTGAGAGAGGAATGGGGTGGGGGTGGAGTGAGCTCATGGGTGCGAAGTCTCTGATTCATATCAGGCATTTCATAATGGGGTGACCTCTCTCCAAGGCCTACAGATCATTGAAGGAATCAGAAGAAAGTCTGTTTGAAGTCACCTTTGCCCACTCTTTCTGTGTACAACCTGGCTAACCTCTTTCACGATGGGCACCATGGGCAAAGCAATGAGAAGGAGCAAGCACAGGATTCCAACAAGATGGAGCAGGTGAGTGTAGGGAGGCCCGAGAAAGAACAGGATCTTAAAATCCAAGTGAAGGAAGCATTTAGAGGAAGGGAAGTGGCAAGCCAGCCAAAGGCTACTAAGAGCTGGTGTGAGAAGAAATCAGGGTGCAAAGATAAGAATCAAATTTGTCGGCCAGAAATGAGTACAGAAGAATTTGCAGAGGTCTGAGGAGCGGAAGTACTTAGAAGAGGGAGGAGATGGGGCCCTGAAAGAAGGATGGATTTCTCCTCCTCCGATTTGAGGAAACATCCAAGAGTTCACTCTGCCACCATTTTAGCCTGCCATGTGTTTCCCTTGACCCATAGCTAACTTCCCAGGTGCAGGTGCAAGATATGGATTGTTCCAGAAAAGCAGACAGTTACATAAGCCTTCCCTCACCCTTGTCCTCAGCATCTATTGTCTGAACCACCCTTAGACTCTTTAAACTGGTCTTCAAACCCCAGCCCAGCCCCAACCCTACTGAAAGAAACAGGGAAAACTCCCTCAGTCATCTGCCTCTTCAGTGATCAGAATCTTCCATGGCAGCGATTCTCAACCTGTGGGTTGAATGAACCTTTCACAGGGGTCGTCTGATTATTAACAGTAGCAAAATGACAGCTATGAAGTAGCAACAAAAATAATCTTATAGTTGGGATCAACACAGCATGAGCAACTGTATTAAAGGGTCACGGCATTAGGAAGGTCGAGAACCACTGCTCTCCAGTAACAAGAAGGCCTTTTCAAACAACACATAAGGAACCCTCTGCCTTCCAGGCACCACCTTGCTCTCCAGTGTCATCTCCTCTCTGGTCCCCATTTCTCAGTCTGCAAAGGTGATGCCGCTCGGTCTCCCACCCTGATGAACCAAAAGATTCAGGCACTAAAGGGTGCCACGTGTCCATCTGAAATAACCTGTTCCCAGGTTTCTGGTGGCTCCTCACAATCCATCGCATTCCTTGGAGTGTAACTACCTCTGCCATCACGTAACCCTTCTGACAATCTCTGCTCCAGCGTCCGTTCTCTTCTAGAAATGCAAGACACTGCTCGTGCAGGATTGAGACACGCCCCACTCCGGCCTAACTTCACATTAACCTAACTGATGACATCTTTTAAGACTCGACTTCCAACAGGGTCATATTCATAGACACATGGGTTAGAACTTCAGTCTATCCTTTGAGGAACACAATTCCACCTACACACTGTCCCACAGGCATGTGAGGAGGTTAAGGGAAGTGAGCACAGTGTGTGACACTCATTAGGTGCTCAATTTGTGCCAATCAATTCCCTTCCTTGTTGCCACAGGACAATTTCTATAAAGAACTCTGCTCCTTAGATCGTATTTCAGAAGCAGAAATTTCCCCAGGTGATAAAGACAGCTACAATTGGCATTCCTTTTTCAAATGACAATAAAAGACTATCTTACCTTCAGATCCAAGTCTCTTGGCCACTGTGAAAAATGAAGGGGCTGTCACTAAATCATAAAGTACGTAAGTCACACTGTTAGCTTTGTCGCAAGGAAGAAGAATGATGAATCTCCCGCCATTCATCGATGCTTGGGTCACCTTGGCCAGCAACACTTTGCCCTGAGCACGCGCCACTCACCTCCATGGAGCCAGAACATGTTAGTGCAGATAGCATTTCCACCCCCTTATGTTCAGCTATTGTCAGCATTTGATGTTTCAGCAACATCAGGCTGCCTGATTAAGTTTACGGGTCTCCCTTCAGGTATCCTTGCAACAGTTTGCATGGGAAGATGCAGCCTCTTCTCTGTGTCCCAGGAACCTTTGCTAGCAGACCCAGAGGTCAGCGTATGCCTTCATGTTGTGCATCCATTCCACAAATAGGTGTGGGCACCAGCAGGGATCGAGTGCTATCACAGGAGAAGGGGCGAGGTCTAAATGTTCCCCGTGAGCACCATCCAGACACTCATCAATGAGTACAGGGGAAGGCGAGGACATGCACAAATGGAATCCAGGGGCATGCAAGCCTGAGCGAGACGGGAAGATGGACCTGTCCAGGCTGCAAGCTCCCAGCAAGGCTTCCTACAAGTGAGGGATGGCCTAGATCTCTAAAAACTGAAGAGAAACGTGGAAAGGATGGCACATCTGGAAAAGGACATGTTCACTGTTTTGAGGGGCTTCAGAGTTAGGAGGTGCTGTGACCTGAATTGTGTTCCTCTGAAACAGGTCTTGGAATCTAAAACCCGATGAGTTCCTAGTTGGAAACAGGCTTTCCCAGGCCCATTAGTTCACAATATCCCAATAAGGAAGGTTCTAAATCTAATCACTTCCGAGCCATAGAGAAGTTTTGACACAGAGACAAGCACAGATAGGACAACAGATAACACATGGGGAAGATTTCCAAGAAACTAAGAAATGTTCTGGACTGATGACAAAAGACTCAACATGCTTATTTGGTCATTTCGTCTCCCAAACTGTGAGAAAACAAGTGGCCAAATTGTAAAGACACCTACTCCTGGTGTTTCTCGTAGGGGAGTAAAGACCCCAAACAAAGTCCTTGACTTCTATGCAGTCAATTCCAACTGAGAGCAGCCCTAGAAGCCCTCTAGGACAGAGCAGACTGACCCTTGTGGGTTTTGGAGACTGTAACTTGTTACAGAAAGCTTCATTTCCCCACCCCACCCCACCCCCAAGACACAAAGACAGGAGGAAGAAATATCTATCCTTGAAGAAAGAAAACCAAACCTTGCTTGGATGGCTAGGGGGGGCAATTCAGAGGGGCCATCAATGAGCCTCCAGAAGACTTGGGTCTGCCTTTCAGGGATCACCCTGTGCTGTGGTTTGTTCTGGCCCCTCACACGTGTCTTTCCTTTGCAGGCATCTGCTTGTTCTCAAGCCACACGGTGCCAGCTCCTTAGCCCCCAAGAAGGACCAGGTAGCTCCCATGGACAAGAGCTGAAGATGGGACTGGTGTGTGCAAACAAGTCAAAAGACAGTGCAGGTTCGTGCAGGTACTGTTAAAGGAGGATTGCTGGTGTGGGTCAGGTAGTAAGAGGTTTAAGACTCAGCCTAACAACACCCAGGACTCTCTGCACACAAGGGTCTGGAGATGAGACTGACTGAGTCCCAGTGATTGTTTTTTTAAAAGCAATAGAGCTGAATATAGAGCTGAGTGTTGTCATAGAACAAAATGAGGACACCTCCGTCATTGGCTGGCCAGTCAGAAAAGCAGATGAGAACTGAAACCTGGAGGCTGTCACCTCCACATGACAGTTTCCATGACTCTGCAGATCCCAGGGAGACCTAGGAATTACAGATAGAGAGGACACTATCCCATGCTTTCTGGGGTTCACATTGTAGGTGACATTGGGCCAGGCCCAAGCGAGGGAGTGAAAAGGGCCCTAAACTTCACTGGCAACAGGGCCCTTCCAAGAGCCTTCCAATCCCCATTCTGCCAGGCAGAGTGCACGTAAGCTCCACCCCAACTGCACGTAAGCTCATTTCAGCTCAGAACACTACAATTCATTGGACTTCTTTCTGCCCCTCAAAGACACTGCGCCCTTGCAGTCTCAGGGCTTTGTAGCCCCCACCCCCTCACTTGGAGGGTTCGCGTCAGATCTTCCCTGGATGGATCAGAGTCATGCTTAGGCCTCAACTCCAATGCGCTCACCTTGGAGAGGCCCACGCCACTCTTCTCTATCATCTTCCGCTTCACAGACTTTCCCACTCTAGAAGCATCTGCTCCTCGTCTCTTGCCACTTGTGAATAACCTTGTGAGGGTGGAGATCTTGCCTACCATGTTTGTCCATGTGTTCTCATCAGTACTTGTGTGCTGGGAGTCAACAACATTTGTGGAAAGTATCGGTGGAAGAAACAAATACCTGTTTACACCCATTGCCTCATTGGCTAGGTCAGATGCTTCCTTTAAGAGAAGAATTACCGCCCTCCCTTTCCAAATGAGGGATGTGAGTCCATGGAGATTGAATGCCACAGTCTCACATGGAGTAAGACAGAGCTGGGATTTAAGGCCATGCTTTTCTTGATCTGAGGGGCCTTCAGAATCAACAGGGAGTGATAAGAAGCAAATGAGCCAAACGCGCATTAAGAGAGGGCACGTGGGAGTGTTTGTCAGCATGTGTGTGCCTGTGTGAGCTTGTGTGCACCTCATGTTGTCCCCAGGCCAAGGGATTCTTGGAAGCAAAGTCACCTGTCTTCTAATTTTGTGCCCAGGACATTCCCCGGACTCTACTATTGAGCATCGGTAAAGGTTTGCTAAATGAACTGCGAACTCAGAGTCCATGTGCGTGTGAGCTAGGATGCGTTTATTATGAGTGTTTGTCAGGAGAAATGAGCACACTTAAGTCTCTGGAAGCCAGATTAGCTTTCATTTAGGGCTAAAGGCAGATTCCTCTTACAGAGAGGGAGTGGGACCTGTAACTAATTTCTTTTCAGGGACAATAGACATTTCTAGTCTAGAAGCTGTCCATTCCAACTAATCTCTAAATTGGAGATTGTGGGGGGGGTGGGGGTCTGGGACATTATGATGCATTTATTGTGACTGTGTGTGCTATGTTAGCATGTGTGCATACAGCTATGAACATGCAAGTGGATGTACATGTGTGAGAGATAGAGAGAATCGAGGAGGGGGGGGAAGGCAGGTATCAAAGCATGAGTGTGGGCCTGCATGTGATGTATGGCTGTGATTGTGTTCTCTATCAATATAGGGAGCTTTGTGAATGTACTAGTGACCAGCGTTTGTGTGTGAGTGTGTGTGTGTGTGTGTGTGTGTGTGTGTGTGTGTTTCCTGCCTCTTCCTCTAGAGTATAGCTGCCTGGCAAGACACAGATCAGACTGGCTCTTTCACTCGTCCCTCATTGGCCCCATTCTAGGTGCAATTTTCTCATTAGCAGCAGGAAGGCTCATACTGTCCACGTAACTCTGCCCAGTGGGACTCGCAGCATCCCAGTGGCAATGAGAATGACACAGACAGCCCAAAGGAGAGACCTGAACTTCCCCCACCACATCCTACTGTGGTCCAGCCCTCCTCCTTGATCCCACTGAAGCCCTGACAAAAGTCTGCTTAGGACTGCTGGGGTGCAGTCATCAACAGCTCTGCGGGCTCCCTGCAGAGGTCTACCCCCCTCCCCTGTTGCTGCTCCCGCTGCTCATGCAGGGCACGTCCTCCAGCCAGTGCAGGAGGAAGAACTGTCTGCAGAACCCCGCAACACTGACTGCCTCTGTCCTCGCCAACAACCGCGGATTGTCTCAGCCAGCACAAAATGCTTCCGTGGCTTTGTTGCCATTAAAGTCACAATCTTGCTTAACCAATTAATGAAGCACCTTCTCTCCCGCAATTCTTTAATTTCCCCAGAGCCAAATGTATACAATTACACAGCCCAGAGTTTGATAAAGAAACGCTTACATCTTTAATAATTCTCAATGAAAGAACATCCTGTGAAGGAATTGCTTAATTAAAAGACAATAAACGGGGCAAAAGGCAAATAAGAAGGAAAATGGAGTATGATCACAAGTGCGAACTAAATGAATTGCCTCCACTTCATATTCCTGAAATATTTTCTTAGAACCCTGATATATTTGTTTAGCATGCAAATGAGTCTGATCATTAAGCAGATCTGAAAAATGAGCAACTGTATTTTGACTAATTTGGTATCACCCCACTTAGGCACGTTCCACAGAGAGCACTGGAATCCTGGCTCTGGTACAGCAACTCTGTTTTAAAAAAAAAAAAAAAGTTGGGGTTGCTAGGGAAAGCTTTGGCTCCAAGAAAGGGGGTGTTAGTAGGCAGGAAAAAGGGCTACCCCGCTAACAGGGAAAGGGAGCAGACCCACGTTTTCCAATTTTCCTAAGAAGCACAGGTTTAAAATTCTGAAATTATAGATGGAATCAATAACCACTCAGGAAGGTGGAAAGAAGACAGACCAGTTAAAGACTTTGGGTGTCAAAGATCAAGTGAGCAGAAAGTGCCTGTATTTTCTTTGTGCCTCGGCCATTTCAGACTTGTAGCTGAAGAAGTCATCAACCCAATAACACCAACAGGTGCAGACAAAAACTAAAAATCTCCCACAACAACCATCTCTTTCTAGCCAAAAGTTTAAAAAATGAGCAAAAATACTGTCGACAATCATTGAAGACAATGTGGGTGCATAGGCAAATGTCACCACATTTGGCAAGACACAGATCAGACTGGCTCTTTCTCTCCTCCCTCATTGGCCCCATTCTAGGTGCAATTTTCTCATTAAATTAGATTAGATTTATTAGATTAGAAAACTGATGGTGCCTGGCTATCAAAAGATATAGCATCTGGGGTCTTAAGGGCTTGAAGGTAAAAAGCAGCCATCTAGTTGAGAAGCAACAAAGCCCACATGGAAGAAATACACCAGCCTTTGTGATCATGAGGTGTCAAAGGGATCTGGGACCAGGCATCCAAGAACAAAAATTCATGTCACTGTAAATGAGAGGAGTGCAGAGTGGAGACACAAAGCCCATCTGTAGGTAACTGAACACCCCCTTACAGAAGAGCCATGGGGAGGATATGAGTCAGTCATGGTGCAGTGTAGCAATGATGAAACATACAACTTTCCTCTGGTTCTTTAATGCTTCCTCCCCCACCCCCACTATCATGATCCCAATTCTGCCTTACAAATCCGGCTAGACCAGAGTGTGTACACTGGTACAGATAGGAACTGGAAACACAGGGAATCCAGGACAGATCAACCCCTCAGGGCAACATAAACTCCTCAGGACCAGTCGTGACACCACAGATACCAGGAGGGGAAGGAGAAGGTGGGTGGGATGGGGAATGGGGGAACTGATCACAAGGATCTACATATAACCTCATCGCTGAGGGATGAACAACAGAAAAGTGGGTGAAGGGAGACATCAGACAGTGTAAGACATGACAAAATAATAATAATTTATAAATTATCAAGGGTTCATGAGGGAGAGAGGGGTGGGGAGGGGGAAAATGAGGAGCTGATACCCAGGGCTCAAGCAGAAAGAAAATGTTTTTAGAATGATGATGGCAACAGATGTATAAATGTGCTTGATACAATGGATATATGGATTGTGGTGAGAGTTATACAAGCCCCAATTAAATGATATTTTTAAAATACAGTCAAAATGCATTTAAACAGTATGTGTTGTAATACAGCCAAACATCACAGAAAGAAATGATGGCCATATCAACTAAGTCCAACAGAAACCCTCCAACTCCACACTTAGAAGCCTGCAATGAAGTATCTTTTCCTCCCCCATAGGGAGGTACCGAGAAGTCCAAGTGGATAGTCAAGGCTTTTACCACCTTCCAGGCATAAACAATCACCTCCTAGCATGGAAGGAAGGACTTCTTTGAAAGCATTAATGAAACCTTCCTATCCTTTTTCAGGCAGGAAGGCATCTGTTCAGACCTCATAGATTGACAGAACTCATACCTCCCCCAAGTAGAAACAGGCAACCTCAGATTTCAAGAGAGGCAAAGAGGGAACCTGGACTTCTAACTGCACCTGACAGTAATGAGCCATGTCCCCCTTCCTCTACCAGAGCAGTTTAAGAGTAAAGGAAGATCCAGGGCCTCATAACACAATACACAAAGCATCCTGGTTTTAATTTAAAAATCACTCATCATACAGAAAGAAAAAAAGTGAATAGAAACAAATCAATACATTTTGTGGTAGTTACATAATCTGTTGTCAATTTGAGACTTAAGAATGAAAGAGTACAGTTTATCTGTCAATCGGGTCACAACTTGGTGACATCATTTGGAGGCACTAAGGAGATAAATAGCTTGCTGAAGGTGGGAAAGAGGCACACAGACACCCTCCCTGTGGGACATACCTGTGGAGAAGACATATGGAGTTACACTACAGCCTGACAGCTGAAGGAGCCAATGTGAAGACCCTGCCAGTGCTGAGATACTTCCACTGCCACTGGATCTCAAGACTTTCAATGCATTGGCCTGTGATATTCCAACATTTGGCATCATTGCATGTGTTGTGTGAGTCTTAAGGGGAATTTATAGATTAGTATCAGACATATGGGCTAACATAGGGTTTATGGACTTGATCTGAACTGGGTTGGAATGTTTTCTCAATATTCAACTTGTTCTTGTGTATAAGTCTCCCTGGATTTGTTTCTCTAGTCCTCCCGAATTAACACAGATTCCCAGAGACAGTTTAAAGGAACCGTGATAAAAAGTTCTCAGCTATCAATTATAAGGACACCTGAAATAAATGAAAAGTGTAGAAAGTCTCAGTAAAGAAATCAAAGCTGTGAATAAAAGCCACATGGAAATTGTAGAAAGATACAATCACCAGATTATAAAGGTCAGTGGATGTGGTCAACATCAAAAGAGGAAGAACAGAGAAAAGAAATAAAAACTGTGAAAGTAGAACAGTAATTACCCAATATGAGTGATGAAAAGAAATTATATTGGGCTGGCGGTGAATAGAGCCTAGAGATCCAGGGCTAGACATTCATGGTATCAGCGTCCCAGAAAAAGAAGAACAAGAGTAGACTGAAAAAGTACTCAGATAATAAATATAATGAATGAAAACTTTGCACACTTAGCAAAGAACATAAACTTATAAGCTCAAGAAGTTGTGTGAACCACAAACAGAAAAGGGGAGAAAGAAACCCCTCTGAAAACATTTCATAGTAAAACTGTGGATGGCTAAGGATAGAAAATGAAAAAAATCTTGATGAGAGATACGGTAGCGATTTAGGTAAAACAATTGATGGCACATTGTCAATCGGATCTATGGGGATCATAAGAAAGAGACACAACATCTCTCAAGTGCTCAATGCAAGAATTATCGACCTGGAATCTTACATCCAATGAAAATATCTTTGGAAAGAGGGAAAAAACAAGACATTTTCACATGAAGAAACAGTAAGTGAATTTGCTCACAGAAGGCCTATCCTACAAGAGTGGCTCAGGTAACTTCTAACAGAATGGAAGTGGTAAAAAGGGCCCAAGCAACAACATGAAGAAGAAGAGAATATAGTCAACCAAAACATGGGTCACTGTCATAGACGTCCCTTTTCCTCTTAAATTTTCTAAAAGATGTTTGATGGTTAAAGAAAACATTCTAACCGTTTGATGATGTCTGTAATACATGATGAATAAGTATGTGTTGTTGCTGTGGGGTGTGGTCAAGCTGGTCCCGACTCACTCCCAGCAATGTTATGTGCAACAGAACACAGCACCACCCAGTCCAGCGCTATCCTGGCAGGCCTTCTTATGTTTGAGCCCATTGCTGCAGCCTCTGTGTCCATCCATCTGGACGAGGGCCTTCCTCTTTTTCACTGCCTTTCTTTGACCAATCATGGTGTCTTTCTCTAGGGACTGGTCTCTGTTGATAGCGTGTCAAAAGTACATTTATCCAAGTCTAACCATCCTTGCCTGGAAGGAGTATTCTGGCTGTATTTCTTCCAAGAGAGAACTACTTGTTCTGTTTGAAGCCCATGCACTGTTGATATTCTCCAGTATCACAATTCAAGGGCATCCATTCTTCGGTCTTCCATATTCAAAGTCCATTTTCACATACATCTAAGGCAATTGAAAATACCATAGCTTAGGTCAGGCTCACCTTAGTCTTCAAATGATCATCCTTGTTTTTCAACAGTTTAAAGAATTCTTGTGTAGGAGATTTGCCAAATGTGATGCATCATTCAATCTCCTGACTACTGCTCCCATAAGCATTGATTGTGGATCCAAGCAAGATGAAATCCTTGACAACTCCAACCTTTTCTCCACTTATCATGATAGTACCTATTGATACAGTTATAAGAGTTTTTGCTTTCTTTAGGATGAGTTGTAATACAAATTGAATTTAAGATGATGATATTATAAAGGGTTGCAGGTAAACACAAAGAGGGATGGTTTCTACATACACTCAAGCTAACAAATACCAATACCAGTGAATTATGATGATATGATACATATATGTACATACGTATGCAAGGTACATAAACAAATGTGTGTAATCAGACACATACCCCTAGAGTAACCACTAAAAAGCTAAACAAACATACATTTTAAAATACTGTAGCTGAACCTCAATGAAATTGTAAAACAAAATGTTCAAGTAACCCAGAATAAGGCAAGGGAAAACATATTTTTAAACACCCAGAGCTCAGAAAACAAAGTTAAAACAATAGACTTAAACCTTCACATCTCAATTAACACAATAAATGTAAATTATCTAAATGTACCAATTAAAGTATCAAGGGTGAAAAAAGTGAATTATAAATCTTGGCTCAACTAAATAGACCCTGTATTCAACAAACTCATTTTCACTGTAATATGGAGATTGACAGTGAAAAGATAAGAAAATATATAACAAGTAAACATTAATTTTAAAAGGCAGGAGCGGCTTTGTTAATATTAAAAGAAGACATCCATACAAATGAGACACTACCAGAGACAGATGAAGACAATAAACAACAATAAGAGGGTTGCTACATCAAAAAGTAATCCTAAATGTTTATGCGACAAACAATAGAGTTGTAAAATATGTGACACAAAACTGCTAAAATTTAAAAGATACAGACAAAGCCACAGTTATAGCTGAAGACTCTAACCCATGTCTTAATAATTTATATAACAAGAAGACAGGATATTTTCAAGAATATAGAGGTATCCAACAAGACCATCAATCAGCAGAATATAATGGATATTTATAGAATAAACCCTTGAGCAATAATACATATATTCCTTTTGAGTGACCATAGAACATATACTAAAATGTATTATATCTTGGACTTTAAAATAAACATTAAATAGTTTGCAAGAGTTGAAATCACACAGACTGTGTTCACTGATCACATCAGCGCCAAAGTTAAAATCAGTAAAATAATTTGCAAACATGCAGCAAGATAATCCAGTGGCCAAGAGGAAATCTTGAGGAAAAAAAACTGACTACATTAAAAAAAAAAAAGCATTTAGCAGAATAAAAATTTTAATAGAATATCAAAATTTGCCAGCAGCCTACTGGCTTGCCGGTTCAAATCTAGCAGCAGCTCTCCAGGAGCAAGGCTGGACCTCCCACTCCCACCAGAGGGCAATGATGCCAAAAGCAAACAAACAAACAAAATATCAAAATTTGCGAGGCACTACTAGACCAACACTGAGAAGGAAATTCATAACACTGACTACACACATTAGAAAGAAAATTCCAATCAATAAGATCCTTCTATCGAGGAGCTGGCGGAGGGGGGCGGGGGGAGAGCAAAATAAACCCAAAGCAAGCTGAAGAAAATAACTAATAAAGACAATAAGAGAAGTCAATCAGATGATAAATAAAATTGAAAATGGAGTAGAAGGGGGGAGGACGCAAAAGATAAATCTAAAAAGAGCTAGTAGCTGCTTCTTTGAGAAGATAGAAAAAAAAAACGACAAGCCTCCAGCACAGAAAGGCAAAATAAACTGCACAGAGGACAAAACTCCAAAACACCCAAACTCACTTCCCTCAATTTAATTCCAATTCATGATGACCCTGTAGCCCAGAGTACAGCTGCTCTTGCAGTTTCCAAGACTACAAATCTTTGCAGAGGAGGACAGTCTCTTTTTTCTCCTATGGGCTGACTGGTGATTTTGAACTACTGACCTTGTAGTCAGTAGTCTAACTTACAACCAAATATGCCACTGGGGTGCCTTAGAGAGAAGTCAAAAACTACCAGTATCAAGAATGAGACAAAGGCCTACTATAGACCTTGAAGACATCAAAAAGAGCCTAAGAGAATACTAACAATTCTGTATCCCTAAAAGTAATAATTTGGGTGAAATTGATCATCTCAAAAAACACACAGGATCCACAACTAAAACTTCTATATAACTAAAAAATTGGCAAGATGTGATCAATGAGAAAAATAGAAAGCAAAAACTACTATGATTGGCTCTGTGTTTTATAAAATGAACAGTGATAATGTGTTGCTTAGATGTGTGGAAAAAGATAGACCGCTGTACACCGAACAAAATAGTCATTGTACAGGAGGGTGAAATAGAGATAAAGATGGACAGACGTATATTGAACAAGATGGTGGCCATCTCTGAGGGTGGGAGATGAGGCCTTGTCTACTTTCAAGGGCATGGAGACTGATCGTGGTCAAAGTAGATGTCCCATCCCCCTAAGTTTACAATTAAAAGAAAGTCATTCATGGTAGTGTGGGGGGTGGGGGGTGGGGGGATGTTTGAAGTGTAGTGATATAGAGATAACAAAACATTTGCCATTTAAATGGATAATTCGGTGACACCATGCACCATGGTGTACAACTAACATCACTATGCATTTTCAAATATTTCTCAACTGTGGTTTCCATCTCCCTAAACCAGCAGCTCAGCAATCCTTAGTTAAATAACTCCCTAATCTCCACAGCCCTGATAACCACTAATAAAGCGTTGGCTGTGTGCATTTGCCTACTTGCTGGTGGGAATGTAAAATGGTGAGGCCTCTGTGGAAAACCATTTTTGATTCCACAGAAAGTTAACTGGGGTAAATTTTAAGAAGAGAAGTCAATAACCAGAAGGGAAAATAATCCAAATGTGAAGAAAAGGCACTGAACTGGTTATCTTATAGTATGGCTGGCTTATCATGAGATGATACCTGGTTTTTGTTTTTGTTTTTTCACCTAAATCAGTTTCCCAAAGCAGGTGATACTGCCCCCCTGGAGGGCGCTGGGATGATCCAAGGACACTGCAAAAGCATTTATTTGTACTTGATCCTGCATTATGGGCCATGGTACACCGGTTTTTAATGGCCGGGGGGAGGAGGGGTGCTGAGCAATTTTTTTTTTTTCTTGCAAAGGGGGAAGTAGGCCAAGTACGTTTGGAGACCAATGAATTCTAAATGAGTTCTAGATGAAAATATGGTGTAGTGTAAGCAGTTTCTTGCCTGGCTTTGCTGACTGTGCTGTGTCTGCTCTAGCAGGACCCACCACCCTTACCTTGTACACTCATGTAGCTTCTATGAGCTTCTTCTATGCTATTGTTCCAGTGTGAAACAGGCATGTCTAACATTGAAATGATGAGCTCTAATCTCCTGCCCTGCAGACAAACATGGTCATGTCACCTCTTTTCAGATTTTATCCTATGCCAAGATTTCTGGAGCAATTTATTCAATTGTGATGAAATAACAGGTGGTCCGGGGGCCGGCTTCTGGGCCCAGGTATTCCATGCACAGTGACCACCTGTCAGACGGGC
>PVJH01003921.1:104500-133832 GCA_004026705.1 Nesogale talazaci
GGGGGGGGGGGGGGGTTCTATCACTGTTGTTTGGCTGTTTGTTTGGTTTGTGTTCTGTTTTGTATGTTTTTCTATATATGAAACCCAAGGTTGATAAACCTATGGAGATAACTGCATAGCAGTTTTAAAGGGGTGTGGCAGGGGAGCTGGGTGGGAAATAGAGAGGGAGCAACAACCACAAGGACAAGGAAGAAGACATCCTGCAAATGATAGTGATGATGATTGCAGCTCTGTTTTATGCATTTTTAAGAAAATCATTTTATTGGGGGCTCTTAGAGCTCTTATCACAATTGAAACATAAATCTGTTGTCAAGGACATTTGTACACATTACCATCATCATTTTAAAAACATTTACTTTCTACTTGAACCTTTGGCATCAACCTTTGGCATCCCTCCCTCATGAACCCTTGATAATTCTTTTCACCTATTACACTGACCACTGTCCCCCTTTACCCAATTTTCTGTTGTTCATCTCCCTGGGAGGGGGCTATGTGTTGATAATAGTGATCGGTTCCCCCTTCCTCTCCCCATCTTTCCCCTACCCTCGTGGTATCAATATTCTCATTATCGGTCATGAGGGGTTTATCTGTCATGGACTCTTGTACCGTGGGCTCTTATCAATACCAGTGTACATGGTCTTGTCTAAATGGGGTCATGATAGTGGAGGGAGGAAGCATTAAAAAGCTAAAGGAAAGTTGAATGTTTCGTCAGTGCTATACTGCGCTCTGACTGGTCCACCTCTTCCTGATGACCCTTCTGTGAGGGGATGTCCAATTTTCTACAGATGGGCTTTGGGTCTCCCCACCACCCTCCCCCTCATTCTTATCAATATGATTTTTTGTTCTGGGTCTTTGATGATTGCTACCTGATCCCATTGACACCTCAAGATTATACGGGCTGGTGTGCAACTTCCATGAGGGCTTTGTTGCTTTTCAGCTAGATGGCTGCTTCTTTATCTTCAAGCCTTTAAGACCCAAGATGCTATATATTTTGATAGCCTGGCACCATCGGCTTTCTTCATCATTTTTGTTTATGCACCCATTTTGTCTTCAGTGATTGTGTTGAGAAGGTGAGCACCACAGAAGTTTGCACTACCCTTATGGATATGATTGACCTATTGAAATGTAAGATATGTGAATTGTACATCAGTGAAATATCTCAGTGCAGTGGGGCTGCAGGTAACTCACAAATCACCTGGGGTGGCACAGGAGAGTTGTCCTGCTCCCAAGGTTCTCACATTGCCCTTGGCTCCTTGGGACTGGCCTCCAGCAGTCCTAAAAGCTGGGCCCTGATCTCTTTGATGATTCTGATTCACAAAGACTGTGAGGGAGGAAAAGAAGCCAAGACTGTAACAGTAAAGGTACATTTTGTTAAAAAATAAATAACATAATTTTTTAATTAGCAAATGAGAATACTATCTACCATAATGGTTTATTTGGCAACCAATCATGGAGACAGTACTGAATCTGGCAGCATTTGTGTGTTATCAAAGTAGACTAGAAAAACAAACCCATAAAGACTAATATGTGCATAAGAAAGAACTTTATCTACAAGAGCAGTTGAATACTGAGAAACATCCCAGCCCAGTTCAGATCAAGTTCATAAGTCTGATATTAGCCCATATGTCTTACCCTAATGTATAAAGCCCTCTTCAGGTTCACAAAACACAAGCAATGATGCCAAATGTTGGAAGATCACAGGCCAATGGGTACAAAGTCCTGTGGATCCAATGGTGGGAGAAGCATCTCAGTGTTGGCAGTGTTCCACATAACTCCTCCAGTTCCCAGGGCATGGGGTTTATCAGAATAGTGCTATGTGTCTTGTCAGTAGAGGGTCCCTCAGGGAGTGAGTTGAAAAAGAATGTCTCCAACCTCTAAGGAGGAAGTTCAGGACTTTCCAGAATCCTCCAGAGAAGGTCATGCCCACACAAAGGTCTTATTGGTTATAATCCTATCAGCAGACTAGACTCCACCCCTTCACTCTTAATCCTCTCAAGTCCCAAATTGACACCAAATTATGTAACTACCACAACTTGGTTCCATCGTGCAAGGGGACACTATAAATCAGAGACAAACTTAACAGTAGGTAACAACAAATTATATGCACAATCTTATGCCTTACTTCTCCTATGACTGTATGCATACTTCTCATGCAATTTGGCCAACAATTGTGGAACAACTGCTGGGCACGCCATTCCTGGCTGGACCATGGTTTCCTTTACCAGTTCCCTAGCTCTTTAAATTATCACTCAATTTTTATTCTCCTACTTGTAACTGCTCGGTGCAGGAAGCTTTCTGTATAATTAGGATAATCCACTTATGGGAGACTCCCAGAAATGGAGTTACAAGGTCAAAGAGTATAACTGTTTTTATGGCTCCAGATACTCATTTCTAAATTACCTTCCAGAAATTCTACACCAGCATGCAGGGGATGAGGCAAGGGTTCTTCTCTCCCCTAAGCCTCACCAGCACTGAGTATTCTCTCATTAAGTGATGAAAGATGATATCCTGTTTTAATTTGCATTGTCTTGATTACAACTAAGGGCTTAATGGTTTTTCCATATGTTTGTTAACAAGCTGCATTTCCTCATGCAATGTGCTCATTGCCCTTCTTTGCACATTTGCCTCCTGAGGAATATTCAGTATCATCTTCAAGCTTCTCTAAGCCCCCTGCTTTGTCACACTTCTGCTTCAATGCTCTTGTTTGCTGACTAACATTGAGGCCCACTTGAAATAAAAATTGCAAAGAAATCTTGCATCTATAGAGCACTTAATCCAAGTCAATTTTGATTTAGTTTTAAGGTAGACCTATCAGAGCATGACTTGAAATTCCCATTTCACAGAAGAGAAAGCAGAGGAACAAAGTGATTAAGTGGACTTTTCCCAAGTCATGTAAGCACTCAGTAACAAGGCTGGGACCAGAGTGTGTTCTTCACTGGCAGAACGCAAGGATACATACACAGAGGCCAGGAATATAAGTCAAGGAACCAGTCTGGCCTTTGTCACACTTGCCATCTGGGGACCTTGGCCCAATGCAGAATTCCAAGCCCTAAGGATGACACTAGCATGCTTCTTGAGAGCATGAACAGTTAAGTGTTGTGTTAGTCCAGGTAGACTAGAGAAACAAATTCATAGACACACATATGAATATAAGGGAAAGGTTTATAAACAAGAGGAAAGGAACATTGAGAAAACATCCCAACCCAGTCCAGTCCAAGGTCATAAGTCTGATATTAGCCCATATGTCTGATACCAGTCTATAAAGACCCCTTCCAACTTACGAAGCATGTGCAATGACACCAGGACAATCACAGGTCAGAGGGTGCAGAGTCTGGTGTATCCAGCTGGGGTAGAAGCATCTCAGCGCTAGCAGGAGTCTCTCTACGGCTTCTCCAGCCCCAGAGGTCTGATCCCATCAGGGCAAGGCCCTGTGGCTTCTCCTCCAGCTCCTCCAGTCTCCAGGAATCAGGATCGATCAGCATGCTGTCATCTCATCTTGTCAGTAGTTGTCTCCCAGGAACTCAGTCTAGTCTCTCTCCTGCAATTGGGAAATACTGCAAGACTTCCCAGAATTCTCAGGAGAAAGCCATGCTCGCACAGAGGCCTCATTGGTTATCTCCAGAGTGACAGGCTAGACTCCACCCCTATGCTCCAATCATGAAATTGACATCAAGTACATGACCGCAACAAGTGTCCAGGTGTTAACCCAGAGGTTGGTACTACAAATCCATCCATAGGTGACTTAAAAGATAGATCTACTTTCAAACAACTCTGTCATTGAAATCCCTATGGAGTATAATTATACTCTGACATAGATAGGGTCTCCATGGATTGGAGTCAACTCAATAGCAACTGGTTTTCCATGGCGGGAAAAGGTGAAGCAGGAAGCTACTCCAAGGTCTCGTCCCTGGAACTTCTGGATAAATCACTTATTTCACAAGCACTTGCTTATGCATTTACTGCTGAGCACCTTGCCAGGTTTGGGGAATGTGGCGATGATCAAAGAGTTTGGTGTCTGCAAATCAGCTTGGTGGACCTCCTTGAAACACACAGGCAATAGGTGCTGCAGAGATCCCTGATAAGGTCAATTAAGGAAGAAACCACCACTCAGGTCAAACCATTGTTTCTGAAATTCCATATTTAAGCAGGGTCTGGCCCTTGTGGCTCAATATTACCCACAAAGTGTTATAAAAGCAATTGGAATTGATTCTAATAAATCCTCCTAAGTCCCCACCCATTAATCCCTATCTCCAATAATCACCTCTGTGACAGGAGGAGCCTACCTTTCTAGTACATGTGTGCATCTGGGATCTTATCTGCCCAGAGGTCAAGCATCCCCATCTGCAGAGTCCATAGGGTGCTGCCCTCTGGTGTCTCAGTGCAGTGAGACGGCAGGTGGCTCGCAAAGGTGGTACAGGGCAGTCAGGTGACTCCCAAGGTCTCCACACTGCCCTTGGCTCCTTGGTCTCCAGCAGCCCCAAGAACGGGGTCATCGGCCTGAAACAATCAGCCACTAAGCAGGAGAAAAATGAAGCTTCCTTCTCCGATAGCTACGGTCTTGGAAACCCACATGAGTAATTCTGCCCTATCCTATAGAAGAATCTCTATGTGTTAGAATCATGATTTTTTTGTTTGTTTTTAAAAAGAAGAAAATTATTTTCTCAAAATTCTGGGGGCTGGAAGTCTAAATATAGGGTATCAGCAGAATAATTAACTCTCTCTCTGTCAGCTCTGGGGAAAGAGCCTTCTTATCTCACCCACCTTCTAGTGACCATGAAGATTTCTTGATATTTTCTGGGTTGCAGATGCATCTTCCTATGGTGTCTGTCTTCCCAGTATGATCAAATCTCTGTGTCTGCTTAGAAACCACACTACTCCAGTATGATCTCTTCTAAATTTAACTGATTACATCCTCAAAGAAAGATAACATTCCCCAGACCAGGTCACATTCCAAAGTTAGTGATGAGGACTTCAACAACTCTTCTGCGAAACACAATTCAGGCTGGAATAGCATATAAAGTAGTCTTGAAGTCTCAAGTAGAACTCACCAGGCAAAATCTAGAAGAGACACCCATTCTATCTGTAGAGGTGTAAGATACACTGGTTGCTATCAAGATTGGAGGTTGTTTGTTACACAGAAATATGTGGTCATGAGTGACTGGGATGAGCTTTGTGTGAAGATCCACAGGAAGTGAAAACATGAGCCCTAAGACTGTCTGGGAAGAGTATTCCAGTCAGAGAGGAGAGAACATATGTAGATGATCCAAATGCAGGGAAGTGCTTGACATATTCAAAGAGAGCATGGTGGCCAGTGTGGCTTAAATGCAGAGAGGGAAAAGGGCTGTAGGAAATACAGAGCCCCTAGATAGTGCAACTGGTTAAGCAGTCACCTACTGTGGTCTTTAGGGATTATGTCAAGTAGGCATGGCTGGCTAGGGGTAGAAATGTGTCAACCAGTCACAACATAATCAGATCTTCTGGACATCATAAGGTTTGGGGTATAAGTGTGAGACAATGGAGATTACCTCCTCCCCCCCCCCCACCCCTTCCCCTTCCTGCTTGATAGGACTCTGCTGACAACCCTGAGAGCTGTCAGCATCTTGCCATGTTCCACATTGACCTTGGATCCACAGATCTGTGCTCTTCCTGCTTCCTGGTTCACAATTCTGTGTCATCAGAATTTGGCTCCTTGAGTCTGAAGAAGGATGTATGGTCTAGCATCAGACTTAGGGATCTGGATCAAATTGGACTAGAATGTTTCATGATATATAACAAGTCCTTGATATAAAACTCTTCAGATAGATAGTGTATCACACTGGATTTGTCTCTCTATACAACCCAGCCTAGCACACCTACTAACCAGAAGGTTGAAACTTTGAACACACCCAAAAACACCTCAAAAGAAAGGCTCGATGATCTGCTTCCAAAGGCTAAAGCCTTGAAAATCTCATGAAGGTCAATGTTCACCCTGCCTGAATGAGATCACCAATCATCACCAATCATCAGAGTCAACCGGATGGCAATTACTTTGGTGTTTATTTGGGTTTTAATGGGAGGTGAGGTCAAAGGCATGATGGATGGCTGGACAAGTGAAACGTTAGAGGTGAGGTGATAATACAAATCATGATACTTTGGTAAAAATTGATGTACATTTTCCCCAAAATATAGTAAAATGGATTCTGTCCATAAACAATTCTGTGAGTTTTGATAAATTTTTGGAGCAATGTAATCAACAACAAAGTCAAGGTCTATACAATTCTATCAGTTCTAACGGTTTTATCAGCCTAGAAGGGCCCCTTCTTTGTAGTCAATTCATCATCCCTGGTCCTGGCACCCATTGATAGTTTCTCTGTCCCAATAGTTTTACCTGTTCCAGTTATCATATAAGTAGAATCTTAGAGTACAAGACCTTTTAAGTCTGGCTTCTCTCACTGAGCACAAGGCTCGTGAGAATCACTGCATAATGCTGTGTGTACCAAACATTTGTTCCTATTTAATGATGACTAATATTCCATTGCATGAATACAGTACAGTTTGTTACCCATTCACCAGCTGAAGGACATTTGGATTTTCTTGAGTGTTTGGCTATTATGAATAAAGCTATCAGAACTCACATACAAAAAAAATCCATCTTGAGAGTAGAGAGAGTGAATAACAACTATTTTGAAACCCAGGTGTAAATGGGATCATCTTTGACAAACCAAGAAGTATGCCTGTCTGACTCGAACCCAGATAGTGAATTAATTATTACCTGGTGAGCTGAGAAGCTGTGTAAAGATTTTGAGTAAAGGTCTGATGTGCTTTGACTGATATTATTTTTATATAAATATATAAAAGTAATAATAAAAAATAAAAACCTGTAACTATTCAAGGTCTGTTTGTTGACCTCTAGGAGTGTCCTCCAGTCAAGTCCAATAGGGTTTGACACCCCAAAGTCTATCCTTGGCACTCCTTGAGTACCTCCATGCTCTGCTCCTCCCCCTCCACTGCTCTGCTGCACGGCCTTAGTGTTTTGCCTAGAAGTGACCGCGGTCAGACCAGGTCCAATCCCAACACTGTGTCTCCAGCATTGTCCCCATTAGGGCCATGGGTCAGCAAAGGATGTCATGTCTCATAGTGGAACTGGCCATCTTGTCCTCTGGCCATCTGGTCCTCTCTGTGCATTAGATGTTCTGAGTGGGGATATCATCTTCGAGGCTTTGTGGACCAGGATGAGTACCACCCCTTTCCTCCCCCTTCATAGGCTCTTGTGTACTCTGGTCAGACACATCCCTCTCCCCCGAACTTCAGTGCTGTCCTCTAAAGTAGATTTTTCTAGGGGAGGGGCAGCTGTCCATATGGTTAGGATTGGGGCCAGGCTCTCAGACCTCTGATCTGACTGATATTTTAACATAATCTCTGCGGCTGCCCCGTCATGATGGGCTACAGAGGACAGGGACAGAACTGGAAAGCCTATGTCACGACTATAATAGCTCTGGAGACACTATTAGTGCTGTTCTTGTTAGGTACCAATGATTTGATTCAAAATCACAGCAACCCTAAGAACAACTGAATGAAACACTGTCCAGCCTTGTACCATCTCACAATTATTGTTGGGACCCCTTGTTGAAGTCACTGTGTCAATCTGCCTCGTTGAGAGTGATCTCTCTTTGTGATGGACCTCTACTTTATCAAGCATAATGTCCATCTTCGGGGACTGTTCCCTCGAAGGGATCAGTCCAAATTACGTGAGAAAAATCTCACCATCCTTGCTTCTCAGGAGCATGCTGACTACACTTCCTTCAAGAAAGATTTTTTTCATTCTTCTGACAGTCCATGGTATATTCAATATTCAACACTCAAAGGCATCAATTCTTTTTAATCATCCTTATTCACTGACTAACTTTCATGTGAAAATGAGGAGATTGAAAATAATCATCGTGTGGGTCAGGTACACCATAGTCCTCAAAGTAACATCTTTGACCTTTAGAATTTTAATGAGGTCTTTGGCAGATTTGCCGAATTCAATGTGTCCTTTAATTTCTTGGCACTGTTCCCGTGGGCACTGATAGTCGATCCAAGTAAAATATAATCCTTATTATTCGATTTCAATCTTTTGTCTTTTTATTTGGGTGTTTTATTGGGTTATTTTGCTTTTTTGTTGTGCTTGCTCTCCATTGCGCTGTCATCCACATAGAAGGCTGTCGTCTTAGATCATCAGAAGTGAATGCTTCAGCGAGCAAGTTGTGCTTTTTGCCTATCTAGGCTTGATAAGTTGTCCTCCACTCCTGGTGCCACATCCTTCTTCAGGTAGTCCAATCTCTCAGGTTCTTTGTCAGCATACAGATGGAATATGTATAATGAAAAGATTCAAACCTGATGCATTCCTTTCCTCGTGTTAAACTACTCAGCATCTTTTTATTCCGTTTCATATCTACTTCATGGTAGATATACAAGTTCCACATGTTTTTGTGTTCATGAATTCCTATCTCCCCAATTGTCATACATAACTTGTTATGAAACACACAATGGAATGCCCTTGCATAAACAATGAAACACAAGCAAGCATCTTTCTGACATTCTCTGTTTTCAGTCAACATTCATTTGACATCAGCATTGACATCTCTCATTTCACATCCTCTTCTGAATCCAGCTTGAATTTCTGGAAACTTTTGGCCTACATAATGCTGAAGCCATTTTTTAATTCAACAAAAGGTTGTGTGCGTATGTGTGTTAATGTTCATTTCTGATCTGTTGGTTCATCTTTCTTTGAAATGGGCACAAATATAGATCCCTACCATTTCGTAGACCAGGTAGAAGTCACCCAGATTTCTTGACCTAGCAAGAACTTCTAGAACTGTATCTGTTTCCTGAAATATTTCAAATGACATTCTATCAATTCCTGGCATCTTGTGTTGTTTGTTTGTTTTGTTTTGTTTGTTTGCTTTGATATGTTTTGCGGATACCTCCAGCACCACTTCGGAGCTCAAGTGGCATAGTGTGTTACACTTTGAACTGCTGTAAAGTCAGCATTTTAACCCACTAGTTGCCCTTCAGGAGAAAGATGTGGCTTTCTGCACCTGTAAAAATTTAAAGCCTCAGAAACCACATGGGTAATTCTAGCCTGTCTTAGTGGGTAGCAATGAATTAGAATTGACTCAATGACACTGAGTTTGACTTGGGGTCAGTGCAGCTTAGAATTCTTCCTTGAATATGATAGGTTCTTATTTATACGCCACCTCCTGAAACAAGTTAACCTCAACCTGTGTATTTCTTATCTTCTTTTGACACTTCTTCCATCCTTCATTATTTTGCCTGTTTAAAAAATAAAAAACACTACCATCTGACTCAGGGACTTTGCAAAGGCTTTCTAAGCCTGCCATCTTTATGGGAAGAGACAGTTTTATCTTTCTCCTATGCAGAGGCAGGTAGGTTTTAACTGCTAACTTTGTGTGGCTGTGAGTTGACATGAACTCAATGACAGTGAGTTTGATTTTTGGTTTATCCTTCATTAGTGGAACTCAAGGTTTGAATTATTCATTAGTTCTTCCAGCTTGAGAAACCTTGAATGTGTTCTTTCTTTTTGGTTATTTTGGCTCTTGAGGATTTATTTTAATTTTCCGCAGCTTCCACCTGCTGAGGAAAATTGCATATGAACAATTGATTGTCTATTCTACAGCCAGTCACTTGTCTTAGTTTGACTGATAATATTGATCATCTCTTCCCTGGATGTAGTTAATTCAATTCCTGTGTAGTTCACCTGGTGAGGTCTATATATATAGTCCCTGCTTACCTTATTGAGAAAAAAATGTTGTTAGAGTGATTGGTTTTGGAAAATTCTATCATATGATCTCCAGAATCATTTATCATCAAAGTAATATTTTCTGTCTCATTTTTTATGAATTTTTATCTACCTTGATTCATACTATGCATATTCACATTCCAATTATCTTTTTTAACAGGTTCATTGGCACATAATTCACATAGCATTCAATTCAATAATTTAATAGCATCAAGAAGAGTTGTACAATCATCACTACAATAGGTCCTAAAAGTTTCTTCATTCTTGTACTCACCATTATTAGCTCCCCATTCCCCCCCCCCCAAGCAACAACCCAGTTAATGTCTCTATAGATTTACCTATCCTGGATTTTACATACAGAAAAATGTTAGGAAAACCTCAAAGAAAACAGAAAATAATTAAAAACTAGAACACATTTAAGTGGATCATAAAGGAGATCAAATGATAGAGTGTTAAATTACAACTTAATTGCATCTGCAATAATCCATGTCCAATGCATCCTGCATGATAGTAAGGCTATTCATATCCCTAGTCCATGTTCAATAGTTAATTGGCTTCTACAACTGTTTCTTCTCATTTTGAGTCATGTTCTATCCATATTGTTAATTGCCTCCACTTGGAGGAGGCGACTCTTCCCAAGTCTTATTTTGAGCATCTTGTAACCTGAAGGCATTATAACAGCCATAGCTCCATTGGTCTTCATAAGGTGTTCAGTGGCTACTCGTTCATAAATGATCCACTTCTTGCTTCTTCCTAGTCTGAGTCTGGAAGTCTTCACTAAAATCTGTCCACTAGGGATGATCCTGCTGGTACCTAAAACCCCAGTGGCATATCTTCCAGCATCACAGCAACAAGCAACCAGCCATAGTATGACAGACTGGCTGAAGAGTAGTAAGCAATGATGGTGGACCAGTGAAACGGGATTGGGAATGAAAATCATCCAATCCCACATGCCCTAAAAGCAGAGCCAATCACACTTTGGATGGGAGAAATACAAGGGGAGAGAAAAAGGAGTGCCAAGATGATACTGAGATTACCCCCCCCCCCCAAAAAAAAGCCAAACACTGAGAGGACCAGTTTTGAAGAAGTCACCTCAACTGAGATGTCAGCCATCAACAGAGTCTGGCCAGGACTGAAAGGCCAAAGCCCCTCCTTCATATTCCCTCTCAGGTGTACCATATGTCAAAGACAGAAACACACAGACTTCTCCTCCAGAAATATACTAGCCGTGTGTGCCGCTGCACAGACAGAGGGAGCTGGGCCTTTCCCAGGACGATTCAAACCTAAGCACCAGACCTGGAGAGGTGCAAAGAGCAAGGGAGAGTCCCGAGCAGGTGAAAAGCAGCACAAGAGACTTAAGACACAGTCCATACTCATAGGATAGGGGAGAGAGACAAATAAGGAGACCTGTGAGATACTGCTGCTCACTCTTGTCTCATGAGGTTGACCCTCTTGTCTCATGACCCTTCTGGAATTGAAAACTTAATGAATGGGGAATTGAGCTAGTGAAGGCCATCACAACCTCTATCAACTGACCCTCCAGATAGACACACAGTAGGTCCCTCCCACCAAGTCTGCACAGTGTTCCACTGAGGATACACTGAGGTACTACTAGCCTATGTCTACCATCTTGAGTCAAATTGCCAGGGCTACTTGGAGTTCATGGGGACAAGTATTACAAACAGAAGCAGGGGGCTTGGGGTGCAGGTGTGAGTGTGAGGAGCCCAGAGGCACAGAGCATAGAATTTTCTGTTCTCTTCCAGTCACTGTCTTCAGCATTGCAAATGGGTCAAGCCCCCAAAGTAGCAAGGGCAGAGGGCTGAGCCACCCTCAAACAATGCTCCCAAACTTCAACCATGTCACAGGGAGAGATAAATTCCTTCCTAAGCACTGTTGAGTCAAGCCCTGCACACTGGAAAATAAATTAGTCACCAATGATGGATGCTGGGCCCACCCTTCTGCTGTTCCACCCATCTCTATACATTCATCACCAACAGCTCACCTGAAGCTCAGAAGGAAGCCTCCCTCTGCAGTGCTTTCCCTGTAAGTCCAGCTCTCTGACCCCAGGCACACACATTACGCACTCAGTATGGCAGAGAGGCACGTGCACGTCCATTGCAATGGGCAAAGGAGCCTCTGCTATTCCTCTGGTCTCTCTCTTTTCCATTTCAGACTTCTAAATCCTCATTTGCTACTCTCGGCATATGCACGTACCTGAATTTCTTGAGCCTCAACTTCCTCGCCTATAAAAAGTGATTAAAGACACATACTCTTAGAGATTTGTGAAGAACATATGTAAACCATAAACATGTTCAGCAGGTAGCACGGCTCACTCCTTGCCCACGGCATGCCAGACCGATGCAATCTCCACACTTGCTGCACGGAACAGCTCATTAACAGAGAGGACTGTAGGCCAGCCCCAAACCAAGCTCTGCTGAGCCCCTCCCTAGAAGACTGTGCTACAGAGAGCAGAACTGAAAATAACAGGCCAGGGACAGTGCTGATCTGTCCTGTCCACACAGAAGCAAACTAAGAGGGAGTAAAAGAGAGAGAACCTCATCCTGGTTCAACAAGCCTTCAGGGCGACTTTCCTGCTTGAGGCAGCCAATTCACAGAAGGGACTGTCAGACTGGTTCCCACATGAAACACAACATCCCCTCACTGGCCCATGGCACTACAAGGGGTAACACTGAAGTCACAGTGTGGAAAGTATGTCCAGTCTGACACACCCACAGCGGGGTGAATTACAAAGGGAGCATAACAGAGCAGTAATGGGAGCAAAGTTACGAAGTCCCAGAGGAATCCCCTAAATAGACTTCTGATTTGAGCCTTTTTGTTTTCACCTTTTTCTTTTTATATATGTCTATCTATATAAGAAAGTTGGGATAAACAATCCCAAGGAGAAGGCAATGGGACTGATGTTTCTGGGATGGGGGGCATGGGAGAAAAGGAGTCAGGGGGAAAGGAGCGGGAAGCCAACAAACTCAGGGACAGGGGAACAACAAGGGATCTAAAATTGATGGCAAAGAGGCTGCAGAGTACCTGGTGATGTTTGATCAACCGCAATGTAACCAAGAGGAATTACTGAGTGCCAAATGAAAGGTGTACATGAGAGGGGAGCAGGAGGAAAGTAAAAAGAAATAGAGGAAAGAACTACGAGAAAAAAGTTATATTTAGAGGTGTATACATAGACATGTATAAATGAAAATATATTAATATATAAAGGTAGCTATGTACATATATTTAAATGTTAAAGTATTAAGGTGACAGGTGAACTTTGGAGTTCTACTTAAGTATCCCCTCAACACAAGAACATTTTGTTCTAATAATATGGCATTGTGTGATACTCATCCTCCTGGCAAAAAGGATGCAAAAGCAAATGTGGTGAAGAAAGCTGATGGTGCCCAGCTGATAAAAAGTATAGCATCTGGGGTCTTAAAGGCTTGAAGTTAAACCAGCATCCATCTGGCAGGGAAGCAACAAAGCCCACATGGAAGGAGCATACCAATCTGTGTGATTATTCAGTCTTGATGGGCTCAGGTGTCAGAAGACCAAAACCAAACAATTATCTTGATGTGAAGAAGAGGGTTCATAGTGGAGATCCAAAGCTCATCTGTAGACAATTGGACATCCCTTTATGGAAGGGTCTCAAGAAAAGGGCAATACATTCAGGGTGCAGTATGGCACCAACAAAACACACAATAGACCTCAAGCTCTTTAATGTTTCCTCCCCCCACTATCATGACCCCCGTTCTACCTCACAAATTATGCTAAATCAAGTCATGGACACAGGTAAGAGCTGTCGACACATAGAATGCAGGGCAGATAACCCCTCAGAAACAGTAACAGGAGTAGTGATTCCATGAGGGCACGGGGAGGAAGGATGGAAAGAAGGCAAGTAAAGAGGTCAAATAACAGAAATGTGGGTGAAGGGATACAGTGGTTGGTGTAAGATATGAAAAATGATAATATATAATTAGTATTAAGGGTTCATCCAGGTGGTAGAGTGGGGGGGTAGGGGAAAAAGAAGAGGTGATATCAAAGAACTCAAGTAGAATGATGTTTTGAAAATGATGATGGCATACACTAGTACAGATAAGAGATTGTAGCACAGTGAATCCAAGACAGATAAACCCCTCAGGACCAATAACAAGACAGAAAGATAGGGGAAGAATGGGGGGAGAAAATGGGATCAAATCACAATGATTGACATATAATCCCCTTCCAGGGGGACAAACAACAGAAAAGTGGGTGAAGGGAGACAGCAGTCACTGTAAAACATGAAAAAAAATAACTTATAAATTATCTTGGTTCATGAGAGAGGGAGGGAGGAGGAAAATGAGATGATACCAAGGGCTCAAGTAGAAAGAAAATGTTTTGAAAATGATGGCAGCATATGTACGAATATGCTTGATACAAATAATGTATGGATTGTGACAAGAACTGTAAGAGACCCCAATAAAATGATTTATTAAAAAAAAGAATGAAAATGATGATGGCAACATATGTGCAGGTTCAGTTGATATTATTGATTTATGGATGGTTATAATATCTGTAAGAGCATCCAATAAACAGAAAAAGTGGATCCTCTAATCCGTGGTAGGCCCACTGAGTTGGCCAGGGTTCCCCAGGGTCACCTTAGCCTCCCAAGGACTTGTCTTGTCCAGAGCATGCTATAGGGGAGACTGCTCCCTTCTATTCTGGAAAGATCTCCAGTCCAACCATTGGAGCAATCCTCAACAGACCCAAGGTCAAAAGCCACTCACGCCTTGCTTGGTTGTTCCCCACTCTTGAGACCTGAGGGTTCATAGACCTTAAATGTAGACACACTTGCATCAAGACAAGTGCCTCCTCAGATCCACCTGACATGTAGGCCAGTGCCACACTCCCGTAACTTCTCCAAACTAGAATACACACACGAAGCCTCTCCTGGGTGGCCAGTGCTGAACACAAAGGGATACAGGAACCAGGGAGCAAGGCAAGGAAATGGGGAGGCAGGAGACACGGTGTATTTGAACAGGGAAGGTAACTGGGCTGTGACAGCCCTGTCACTCCCTCCCTCACATGCCTCCTTTCCTTGCTGAGGTTAATTCACCCGACAAATCACTATCAATCCTACTAACGCTGGTTTCCTTATTTATTCACATAATGACGCCTGAGTTTAAAAGAGAGGGGGAGAGCAGTGATTTGAAGTTACTCTGGAGACCTGGCTCAAACTGTCACCACTCCCCTACCTGGGACGTCAAAGGAGCACCTTCAATGTCAAGGGCTGTGTGTCCACAAGAAGTATTGCGCTGATACCGGAGAAGAAAGTCATGAGAAGTAGACACTAGGTTCCCTTGATGTATAAGGAGGTAGGGAGGATGGGGAAGATCACTCCAAGTCCAAACAGGGCTTCATGTGTACCCAATGTACCTTGGAAAGCTGACAGAGAGCAGGGACTGAGGGTTGAGGCTGAGCTGAAGGCTCCACAATGACCAAGCATGTTACCTGGTGGACATAGCACTTTCTCTCCCCAGAAGAACTACATGTCTCCATCAGCACAGCAGGGGAGTCTACACCTTATGGGAGAAGCATCAGACAATGTATGCACCACCAGGTGGGGTCAGTGAGTGGCATCTTCAGGCTTTCCTAAGTGGTGAGCAAGCTTAGAATGAGGGTGAGAAGAAATGAGCTCGGGATGTGAATGGGGGTATGTCATAAGAGGTTACTTTGGGAATTTAAGGCTTATGCAAGCAAATCATAGGGTGGAAGGGTTGGTTTGGGCCCCTGGGGAGTGGAAAGGAGCACATCGTGACAGGAGACCAGTGGAGGAGGCACTAGAAGATGACCACATCAGATCATACTGGGAATACTCCCTTAAGTCAAACATTTCCTGAGTGTTCTGCAGAAAGATCAAGGACTGGGAAGATAATGAATGTGCCCATTGGGGGACCAGAACTACTGCAGAGAAACCAAATACAAAGTTCTGACTATCTATGTCCAGGAAAGGGTAGTGGAGGGAGAGAGTAGAAAGATGTGGGTAGAGTCTAGAAACCTTTAGGAGGTCGTAGGGATCATGCTCAGTGGTGGGTCTAATTGAGTCATCTTCGATGGGGTCCCTGGGTGAAATAAACAGTGAGCACACGTGGCTATTTACTGAAGAGTTGGAGGTTCAAGCTCTACCAGAAGCATCCCAAGAGAAAGACCTGCTGGTCTACTTTCAAAACCATTCAAAACCTGGGGGGACACAGTTCTTTCTATACAAATAGGGTCTTCATAAATGGAGTCAACAAAACAGCAACCAGCTGGTTGGTTGGTTGGTTGGTTGGTTGGTTGGTTGATTGGTTTGGTTGGTTGGATGATTGATCAATAGTCTCCAGAATACTGGTGGAGCTACTGTGTGGAAAGTGATATCATTCTCTTTACAGAAGGCCAGTTCTGGCTAATCCTCATGAAGAGAGCTGCATGTCCTCTCTAGACACCAGGTACAAGAGCCACAAAATACTTGAAGACATGCCATTGCCCCACTGCCATACCACTGGATATACGGAGAGTCTGACTATCCCCCTCCTTATACTTCATACTTAGACTCATTCTTAATTTCCCTTCCAGGCTCTGGCCTTATGGAAACACCTCCTCATAAACCCTCCCCTTAAAATCCATCAGGCAAAAAAGGACACCCAGCTATTTTGCTTTTTTGTTAGATAGAGCGCTAGGAGAGCAGGAGCCAGGAGGAACAGGATTTAAATCCAGCTTCATTGTTTACCCCAGCAAGGTCACTTGAGGATCTGTTCCACCTGTTTTCTCATTTGTAAAAGAAGGTCAATATCCTGCACCCAGGGTGACTGGTCAGAGGCATGTCACGCATAAGTACCAGTTTCTTCCCTAACTCCCAGCACCCCTGGGAACTTCATCAGCAGTCATCCAAATAGAAAAATAACACTCTGTTCATGAAGATTTTTACCAGTGCATTGTCAACAAAAACCGACTGAAGAATAGGAAACAGCCACAATGTCCAATAACAGGAAACATTAGGTAGGTTATGGAACATCAATTCTTCATCTCAATGAAATCATTAAAAATGATCATTAGAAAGGCTTTGCAACAACACAGGAAATGTTTATGCCAGGATGGGAGGTTGAAAAAGCAGAACACAAAATTGCATCTAGATTATGAGCAGCTCCATATAAAATAGAAGCACGTGCAGCCAGAGAAAAATACAGAACATGAAAGCAGTGACTGGGCCTGAAAAAGAGGTTATGAAATTGTTCCTGATGTTGCCATAATTTTTTAAAAATATATATAAGCAAAACAAGTATTAGGGATGGGGTGGAGGAGACTCACACTCAGTTGTGGGGAGGAGACCTAAATGCAGGTTTTAGGAGAAATGGGAAGAAGAGTTGAGTGCAAGGACACGCTTTGATGCTGGTAAGGAACACTTGAGCCTTGTCGTTTGTCTCTCTGAGGCTCCTTATTTGTGGCAAGAGGCTTTCAGTGAGCTCAAAGGGCATGTCTGGAAACGCCTCCTGCAAGACAAGCAGGAGTTGATGCACGTTGGGATGGACAAGCCCCAAGAGAAGGCCATCGGATTGGCTGGCTGGAAAAGTAAAGAGAAGATAGAGGAGTTAAGAGATAAAGAGGGGAAAGAGTTGATGGTAGCAGATGGAGAGTCAGAGGGCTCAGGGTCCTAGGAGAGAGGGTCCTCTGTTTCTAAGGCACAGGAGGATCCCACTTCCACTCCTATAGCAGGCCAGGGCCACATTGACTCAGAGAAAGGCCCACATGGACACCATGGTGACCACACAGTAGACCTACCGAGTCGTACAAAGTTTTCGAAGAGCAGACAAAAATAAGAGCTAGGGCTAGAAAAGCAAATATTATGTCTGGTGCCTGCCTGCCTGAGAAGCATTCACATAGCCACCTGTTTTGTCTCCAATGCTGATATGCCTGAGCCCTTGGCCTTAGAGCTACAGGGGATGATCTCCCTTGCAGCCCAATGGGCCCCATTCCTCCAAGGGTCTCATGCCCTTCCCAGTATCCTTATTCCAGGTCCTGGTCTTGACATGGCTTACATACCACTCAGGGAGTGAACCCAAGGTGAGGCTGGAGCCCAGCAGACCCACTTGAGCCCAGGAAACTGCTCCATGTGTGGCCCTTGGTTACTGGTAGTGTGTCCGGATATCCTTACCACAGGAGTGACGGCTGTGACGGGAACATGTCTCTGGAGCACGGGAACATGTCTCTGGAGTGCAGGTATGTGCAGCAAGTCTTGCGGGGTAGCATCAGGACCACACTTCCCAGTTTGAACCCTGGTCATGCAACTGTGGGCCTGGGAATTTCACCTTTTTGTTTCTCAGTCTCCTCCTAGATCACAAAGGAATTTTTGGAGCCCTACATATGGAGTTGAGGATGGTAAATGAGACAAAAGACAGAAATCAGATAGAATCGTGTGCCTTGCAAAGATACATAAAAATCCTCGTCCCCCTATGTGTAAACATAGCTGTGTTTGGACAGAGTCTTGGAAGATGTGTCTGGTTAATAGGGGGGCATTTGGGAGTAATATGGCTCTTAACCCTCCATGGCAGGTGGCCTTATAAAAGTGGAGAGACCGAGAGGCAGAGAGACAGAAGAAGGCAGTCAGGTGACGCTGCAGTTGTAAGTTCTACCCGGAGTCCACGGAGCAAAGGTGGAGGTATGGACCAGGTTGGGCCTCAGAAGGATTCACCATGGCCTCCACCTTGGCCTCAGACTTAACCTCCAGAACTGAGAGACCGCACACTTCCATTGTTTAGAAATGGCTGCTTTGTGGTATATTGCTCCAGCCGCTCTAGAGAATCAATACACATCCCCCCAAACAGTTAACTGTTATTATTGTCACTTGCTTGTGAGGGAGTACCGGGCAGCAAATGGCCATGTTTTCCTTCTCTGGGACTGAAGCTTTCATGAGAGGAGGTATACACGTGTTGCACACAAAGATGTATACATCCCACACCACTATGCATGTGTGTGCACATACTACACATGTAAAGAGCACGCCACACCACATAAACAAATGCATGGCATACACACCTAACTCTGCATACACGCATGCACACACTAGACTCATGCAAATGCACATGTACTGCACATACCACAAACAAGCACACACCCATACCTCATACACATAAACACACACTACCCACAACACCACACAAACCACACACATGCATATACTACACATACACTCCATACCACATATACACAAACACACACCACAATAGGCACATAGCACACCACACTGCACCCTAAGAGCCTCACGGGCCCAGTTCCACCATCGCAGGAGCTGACCCCAGGAAGAGGCCCCAGTCCCAGACTGCCACTGCCCAGACCTCTGCTTTGCTTCCCTCCACGGAATTGTTTACTTTTCTGACTTGCCTTACTCCCAGTCCTCTGATTTTCCACATTCTTTGATTTGCCAGTCCTGTATTTAACTAGGGAGGTCTTTGATCACTTTCAAAATCCCATCAGCATCTTGGTGGAAAAGGCCCACTCACGCAAGGGGCCAGCAGCTGTGAATTTGGCAGGCGTTGTGGTTTGATCTCCAAACTCCAGAGCCTCTAACAGCTTTTATGTCTCCCTGCTCAGGGCCCCTTCCCTCTGGGAGCGCCTCTCCCCTCCGCAGGCATCCCAGCATGCTGCTGTCTTATCTGCGTCCTCTGCCCCCTGGACCCTCTTACATTAAAGACTCCCAAACAGCCATGCTTCTTCCCCTTCAGCATCCTTCTCTTCTGATTTTCTCCTGACCCCTCTCTAAGTAAACATGTTACAGGCCAAATATCTTTCACCACAAGTGTGAATGTGCCTGCCTGTTTATCTTGTCTCCAGGTGGTTTCCCTCTGTAAGTCAAAGCAACAATCCCTTCACACCTGTGAGGTCCTCTGTCTCACAGTCAACTGGACTCCACCATGAAGTGGGAGAGGAGCAAATGCCATGTGCACAGAAAGAGGCTGTGTGCTCCCCTGGCGCCTGCTCAGCCAGTGTGAGTGCAGCTTAGGAAGCGGTCGGCAAAAGTTGGCTCTGTGTCCCCAGAGACACACGGGCCTCAGGAACTGGCCCCAGGAGTCCCTGGGCCAAGCAGAGGAGCAATGGTTGCCCTCAAGGTCAAAATGGCCATGCTGCCCACAATTTCTTCAGGTCCTGAGAAGGACAGTCACTCACTGCTCTGGGCACCAGGATTTGAATGCTGATATCATCAAATAATATGAGGAGATTTTCAGCCAAAGCACTCATTTCCCTACTGGCCTCTCATACAGATATTTTTTTTTATGCAATACAGGGCAATGAGCCTCTCAGGTTGGAAGGCATTCAGAATCGGAATACAAGTGAGTGGACTCAAACATATGAATGGTCATGCAGCTGGAACAGACCAGGCAACCTTGTGTTCTCTTATACGCAGGGTCACTGTGAATCAAAGCTGGCCCAAAGACAATTTAGAACAGCAAGGAGCCTCCTACAAAGCCAACCCTCACATAGTCCAGAGTCAGTGCATGGACTGAGTATTCCAGCGACAGGTACAATTCACTCTGCCCCATCACGTGGCCTCCGTCCAGGATATTGGAGAGGGAAATGAAGAGGCCTTTGGGCATGTTCCTCTCTCTTTTTCCAGTTGTGAAAGTTAGGCAGCCGGGGTACTAGCCTCATCCTATTAATTCTCAAGAAACTGTCCTCTTGAGGGAAGAGATCAGGACTCCTACAACAGGACCCAGCACCCTCTGGGCCTCAGTGGCAAAGGTGCCTGTGCAAACTTAAAGGGGGAATCAACACAATCTAGCTAATAACTCATTAGAATGGCCCTCCCTTTCATCCATGTGCCCACTTTGCCAGGCTAGAGGTGAAAAACAGAAAAATAATGGGGTCCCATGTATCTGCCAGATGTCTATGTAGACGGGAGTTGTTTAAAGGCAGAGGCTGGGTAGGGCTGACTGCTTCACACCGCCTCTCATCCGCACCCTGGCGATGGTCTCCTGGCGCATGATGTGCAGGAGGTCTTGCCTGTCCTTGGATTTTGAGTTTGCTCACCTGACTTGCCTTGACTGTTGACATGTAGGCAGAGAGGTCAGCATGACAGCTCTGAGGCTTCAGCTGATGTATCAAGTGGTTCCATCTGTCCTCTTATGCTCCGTCTGCCTTCGTGTGAACTGCCAGTTGTGGATTAGTCACTGACTGGGAAGGTCAAGGAACATAAGAGACAGACCAGGCTACTGAGTTTTCCCACAAATCGGCATTGCAAACCGATCTCCCCAGCCAATTGACTCATCCACGGGGAAAATAAATGATTGCTGTTGTAGGTGATCTGGGGCATGGGCTTTTGGATAGTTTGTTCTGCAGTCGTATAACAATGTATTAATGAACAAGGCAGGCCTGCTCAGCCCCAATTTAGCAAAGAAAGAAAAGATTTGGAGGAATAAAGGGTCTTGCCCAAGAGATAATCACCTGCCTCTCTTCTCCACTCTGGACAGGGATGCAGGTTTGCTATGTGGCTTCCCAGGCTAACAGAAACAAAAATTTGGCTGGTTGAATTAGGGATGTAATTTAAAGAGGTCAGAAAATTCAAACTGATGGGAATAAATATTCATGATTAGCCCTAACCTAAATTTGCAGCTAGGGAATATCATTTGGAAAGAAAAACCAGTGTCTTGACCGTCTATATTCGAGACCATAGGTTCCCAGACTCATTTGGTCTAGCATTCCCTTTTGAAGAAAAAAAAGAAAATGAAAAACTCTATAGTACCCTCTCAAGTGCCCCAGAGAACCCTGCTAGGTGCTGTCCAGTGTCACCCCCATTCAGCAGCTGAGGAAGCGGACAATCACAGAGACTACCCGACCTACCCAAAGACTCACAGGTGGAGAGCGGCAGAGATGAGGTGGCAGCAGACGCTTCCTTTGCCAGGCCTGCGCTGCGGCAAAGTAACTTAGATTATCCAACGTGGAAATCACCGATAGCGTCTCAAGTGTGGACCAAGCACTGACTGGTCACCAAGTGCTAGAGCAAGGGACCCGTAGGCCAACCCCGAGCATCAGCAAGAGGTGGAAGACCTAGGCCCTGTAGTAGTCCTTGGGGAGAGGAGGTGGCTGTGCTCACCTGCACCGCCACTGGAGCCAGCCCACTGGCCAGTCAGGAGGACAGGCGTTCTCCTCCCTGCTCCTCAAATGAACATCTGTTTTGGTTTTTTGTTGTTTTTTTTCCCCCTCAACACTGTGAATGTCACGTCAAGATTTCCAATTACCTTCCCTCTTGGTTTTATTTAGCATCAGTGTATTGGAGGCATAATTAGTCTGAGATGAAAACCTGCATTGTTCCCCTCTCCCCTGCAATAAAATTGGTTTCCACATGTGCTAACAGAGAGGATCCTGCAAACAGTGAGTGAAGGATGAAAGTGAGAGTGAACTATATTGATGGCAACTGCACCTGGGGGAGGGGTGCAGTGAAGGGTGTAAGGGTGGAGCCCACCACAGAGCTCCCACTTCCCATCTCACCCTCTCTGCCCCTCCTCTGCTCCGAATGAGAATAGACTTTTCACTCCCCATTAAGGAGTCTCAGAAGGTTCAGGTGGGCTATCACCAGATAGCCCAGCAGGGGGGGGAAAGAAGTAAACTTGTTCAGGGGGGGTCTCAGGATACAGACCTCGGACTAATAGAAAGACTCTGTAAGGGCATATTTTTCGCAACACCAGTAAATGCTTTCTCATGGTTCACTTAGTCAAGGACAGAACAGAACTCCTAGATAGGTAGTGACCTTTCCATCTAAAGAGGTATGTAGGTAGAAGCCTGCGCTGGACTGAATTCTTGAGATCATGAATCATCATCAAGATTGTGTGTATGTTATCAGTCTTGTTTTTATGTCCAAGCCAAAGTCCTGTGAGGAAGAGTAGATGCCCATTCTCTGGCATGGCCTTTAATGGTGCTGTGTGAAGGATAAGATCATGGTGATAGGTGGACAGCAATCTCTGTCAGACCATTAATTCTGGACCTTTTGACTGTGCATTTTTTTTCCTGCCCAAGTCTGCCCAAGACTTTTTATTGTGATCTTCATCAGTGTGCTCAGGTATGCTAACCAGGCACCATCTAGTTCTTCTGGTCCCAGAGGAGTTGAGGTTGCGGTTTACACGATCCATTCGTCTGTTGGATGAATTGTTTCCTTGAGGTTTTTACTTCCTATACCCTTCTTAGCTCTATGCTTGGTGAAACAATTGTTGCATATTACATGCCCACTTGCAAATCGGTAAGACTGTAATCATGACTCATTATGTGCTGTGGAAAACTGTCTTTGTGGACTGTGTTACACCAATTGACCTAGATGTACACCAAGATGACTGTCCTAGACTTTCAAATCCAATGATTGACACCCTTGGAACTTTTTGTAATGGCTAATACATTTTCATAACTTTGCTCCTTGTATTCTCTATTGTATACATGGATATGCTTGACGAACATAGAAATACATATGTAGGAATATTCCACAAAACCTTTATACAAGAGGCTTCAAAAAGTTCTTGGGAAAATTCTATTGTCACTTTATTCCATTTTCCCATGAGCTTTTTAAAGTTCTCTTATACATCAACAGGGAGATATTCCTGCTTGCCTTCCCACGTCAGCTCAATTTGCATCTCTCTTGTGTGTATCCACTCATCCAAATAAAAAAGAAGAAACTCACTGCCATCAAGTCAATGCCAACTCACAGGGACCCTGGGACAGAGCAGCACTGCCCCTGTGAGTGTCTAAGACTACAACTCTTTTTTTTCCCCCGCCGCCCTCCCCTAAGACTGCAACTCTTTATGGAAGTAGAAAGCCCCATCTTTCCCCCAGATCCATTCAGAGACTCAGTTATTGTAGGATTGTGTATATAATAATAGCTTTGCTATCTTCAGATGTGGGGGGTGTTAGGGTTCCGTTCTCTCATGTGCTCCTTTGTTGGTCAGATTGCGCTGACCTCCCCTTTATTACAGACTGGCTTTCCCACCACCCAAGTTAGTCTATGTCACTCTCTGGTCAGGGATTTTCCTTCCCATTACTGGTAACCATCAAGCCATGTTTCTTTCTGTGTGCAAGACTTTCCTTGACTTTTTATAATAGTGGTCTCTATGATATGTATCTTTTGTGCTTGACTTCTTTCACTCAGAATGATGTCCCTCAGGTTCATCTACGTTATGAAGTGTTTCGAAGCCTCATTGTTATTCATTAATATTGCCCATTCTAACATCGAGGGGCACAAAGGTCGCTTCCATCTCTGTGTTATTGTGAATAGTGCTGCGATGGGCATGGGTATGTTTATATCCATTCAAGTCACAGCTCCAATTTCTCCAGGTTACACATCTAGTAGTGGGCTCGCTGGATCAGAAGATATCTCTATTTCCATATAATTTTCCACAGTGGTTATACCATTTTACAGTCCCTCCAGCATGTTTCAGAATTCTAATCTCTCCATCTTCAAGAGTATTTTTTTTCTTTTTTCAACAGGATTTTTTGATTTCTGTGCTTCACTTTTGCTTTTTAACTTTGCAATTATTACTGGGGTGGGATGATATTACATTGTTGCTTGGATTTTTCATCTCTTTAACAGATAATGAACATGAGGATTTCTTCATGTGTTCATTGGTTGCCTACATGTCTTCTTGGGTGATGCATTCATCTGCCTACATAGATATTGAGAATGAGGCATCATCTGTTATATTTGGAAGATGAAGGAGTGATACAACAGATGACTGAATGAAAAAAATCATGGAAATTGGGAAAATCTATTATTTCACTCTCAAAGTTATAACTGTCAACAATACAAACACTCCATACAAAGCCCACTCTGTTCCAGGCACTGTTGTACGTGTCTCAGATGCACGGCCCCCTTCATCTTTGCCTCTTTTTCCTTCCTTGCCTATCGTTCAGGTGAGAATCATAGACTTCCACCATTAGTAAGCAATACCAAAGTCAAGAGGTGAATTCACTAAGCCACTCTCCTAATCTTCCCAGCCAAACAACCCTCTCATTAGAAAGGACTTGTGTGGCTGCTCCCCACTGTCCCCCACCAGCCCAGCTCCCTCCGGGCCACCCCCAGGATAAGGAGCCAGCTATGATCTAAACCCTGGGAGAAGAAAGCTGACACTTCCCCACTAACCGCTCCAAAATGAACTGCAGAGAAACCACCCAAATGTAATTGTCTCCTTCTTGACTATAATCAATATGTACTTACAAAATTTTATTTCATAATACAAGATAAAATAGCATGAACAGCAGATATTTGGAACATTTAGTGCCTCTGAAGCTGAGGCGCTATCTGAGCAGGCAGTGGTTTTGACTCCACCCTTGAATCTGTTACAGAGATGTCTACACCTCCACAGCAGGAGGCACTCCCTCCTCTTCCTTCTCTTCCTCCTCCTCCTTCTCTTCTTCCTCCTCCTCCCTGGAGCACACTGGGGACACTAAGAGTGAGAAACCACCCTCCCCTAGTAGCTGGAAGGAGTCGAGCTAGACACACAGCCAAACTGATCTTGGAGCAAGGTTGCATCCCCTCCCTCTTGTTCCTGTAAGACAGCACCTACTCTCAGAGATCCAGCATGAGTCTCACAGAACTAAAATCAAAGCACCCAACAGGACAGCATTCCTTCCCTCTCATTGTCATCTGTTTCCTAAAGGCCACCTACACGTCTTGGCTCTTGGTCCCACCTCCCTCCGACCTCGACATGCCTCGTTACAGTTCCTTCCCTGATTCAGATCCTCTGGCTCCCTCTTTCATACAGGGATCTTTGTGACTACATTATCTTCCCATCTTAAGATCCTAACTGAATCACATATGCAATTTCCTTTTTGAGATGTGGGGAAATGTATTCACAGATTCTGGGGATCAGGGAATAGACATCTCTATCAGTTGATTGCTGAGGCCGTGAGACTGTACACTATAGTAATACAGTCATCTTCAAGTTACATAGTTCCCAAGAGCTGAGGATGGGTCTAGTTCCCAAAAGCCAGGTCTATGCCTAGCATATACACAAAAACAACATGTAATCATTTGTGTGGGTTTGAGTTTCATTACTAGATATCACAGGAAAGACCGGGGGCTGCATCTCACAGAACATGAGGCTGAGTGCGAGTCACAGGGAGGCCTCAGTGATGACTCTGGTCCTTGGCCAACCACCCAGTGGACTGTTCCTTGAAGCTGAGCCCAGAGAAGTGTAAGTATCTCAAAGAATGATTTTCAAAAAATCTGAAAGGCATATTTTTTCAATTAAATATTTTATTGGGGGACTCTTCCAAATCTTATAACAATCCACCATGCAATGGACTAAAGCACACTTAATAAAGCACACTTGCACATATGTTGCCATCAACATTTCCAAAACAAGTTCTTTTTACTTGAACCTTTGGTAGCAGCTCCTTTTCACCCCCTCCCTTTTCCACACTCCTGACTTCATGAAACCTTGATAAATTATATATTATTACTGTTATTTCATGTCTTCCACTGTCTGGTGTCTCTTTTCACCCAACTGTTATTTGCCCCTGAGGAGTGGGGAAGTTACCATGTATCTAACCTCATGATAGATTCCCCCTTTCTTCTCCCCAGCCCTGCCTTCACCATCATCTTACTCTCATGGTATCACCACTCCCAGTACTGTTCCTGAGCTTTTTATCTCTCCTGAACTCCATGTGTCCAAAATTCTTATCTGTACCAATGTGTGTACTCCAGTCTAACTGGATATGTAAGGTCAAACTTAGTCATGAGGCAGGGAGTTGGGGAAAGCATTCAGGAACTAGAGGAATGATGTCTGTTTTGTTGGTACTATACTGCACCCTGGTTGAATCATCCCTTCTTTGTAACCCTTTTGTGGGGGGATGTCCAGTTGCCTACAGGTGAGCTTTGGGTCTCTACTCCAACCCCTCTCTTTCACATCGATATAATTATTTGTTTGGGATTTTTTGATACTTTATATCTGACCCTGTCAACCTCTCATGATTCCACAGGCTTCTTCCATGTGGACTTAATTGCTTCCCTGCTATATGACTGCTTGTTTAACTTCAAGCCTATAAGACCCTAGACACAATCTTTTGATAGTCAGGCACCATCTACTTTCTTCACCACATTTGCTTATGCAACCATTTTGTCTTCAGCGATTGTGTCAGGTTAAAGGTTTCTCTTGGCAACCTCTCTATTGTATCCCTATTAATCTCACAGACCACACTAGCTAATATTTCCTGCAAAAAGAGAATCAGAAATTCTCACAACAATAACAAAAAAATCAGATGTTCCACTTTCCAGGAGAGGTGGGCCACAACACTCCACTCATTAAGTATGAGTTGTACCTGGAGGTTTTTTCCAAACAGCACAGTCTGGAGAGTGGGGGAAATTGTAACTTCACCATGGAAAACCTGATAAGCATACATGAGCCATGTGAGCAAGGCCAGCATCAATGGTGATAAATCGTGCCCACAGTGTGTTCCCTTGAGTTGATTTGCTCTGACATGATAAAGATGGAGTCACCTCTATGGTCTTCCAAGCCTCTACCCCAGCCTAATAATAAAACGAAAAGCAGAGACATGCCAGTTGAGATAGATTATCAAACATATCTGACCAGTGTTTCTCAAAACTGCCACCATCATCGAAAATAAGAAAACTGTCACAGCCAAGAGGCATAGCAACTAAATATAATGTGGCATGCTGAGTAGATTTCTGAAACAACCATACAAATAACATTAAGTAAAAATAAAGGAAATCATAATAAAGAATGGATTTTCATTAATAATAATGTCTCAATATTGGTTCATTAATTGTGACCAATGTACCATAATAATGTATGATGGTAATAATAGCAGGAAATGAGTGCAGAGGATATTGGAACTCTCTGTACTCATTTTGTAGTTTTTCTGTAAATTTAAATTATGGTTCAATCCAGTCCCAGTGCAGTAGAGGACTGAAGAAACATACAACTTTCCTCTATTTCTTGAATGCTTCCTCCCTCCACTATCATGACCCCAACTCTACCCTACAAATCCAGCTAGACCACAGCATGTACACTGTTACAGATAAGAGCTCGAAACATAGGAAGTCCAGGACAGAGAAACCCCTCTGGCCCAATAATTAAAGTAGAGATACCAGAAGGGTAGGGGGAAGGTAGGGGGAGAAAGGGCGTACTGATCACAATGATCGATATATAACACCCCTTCCCCAGGGGGTACGAACAATAGAAAAGTGGGTGGAGGGAGACAGTGGTAGGTTGTAAGACAGGAAAATTTTATAAATTTGTAAATTTCAAGGGTTCATGAGGGACAGAGGGAGAGTGGGGGAGAGAGGGGGGGAAATGAAGAACTGATACTAAGGGCTCAAGTAGAAAGAAAATATTTTGAAAATGATGATGGCAACAAATGTACAAATGTACAAGTGCGCTTGACAGGATGGATGGATGGATGGATGGATGGATGGATGAAAAGAACTGTGCACACCCCCAACAAAAGGGTTTAAAATAAAGAAATAAAATTCTGGCTCAATGAAAAGTTTGTTAGACCTTCCATCTCCTACTGCTATTTATTACCTTCTGTATCCCACCTTCACCTATAAGCTCTTTATCTTTCTATTTCTTCACCTGGGATACCCCACTGGATACCACCTCTTTTCCCTGTTAACATTTGTCTCTCTTACAAGACTCAGTTCAGACATCATGCCCCACTGGAAGCCTAAAAGATGGATGTGAAGGCCTTGGCAGATGCCGCAGTGGTCCCTGGACTTGTGTCTATTCTGTATTGTCTGGTTGGTTTTTTGTCTTGAGAGTAAACAGAATATTCTCACTTCTGAATCCCTGATACTGGTCTTTCCCCCCAAAAAATTTTATTTACTAATGAGTATAGTGGCTAGGGGGACTAAAAAGATAGGGTGAAAATTCACAGCCAGCAACTCAAGGCTTTTGTTACTAGGTTTTAAATGGTAAATTTTACTCTCTAGAACTCCGTTATGCTCACCAGAGTCCTATATAACCACATCCCATTTTAAAGCAGTGTAATGGATTACTATATTTAATTATAACAGGATAATTAATGTCAAGGTTTTGCCAGTTTGGACATAAGTATTAAATATCACACTCGATATAACTATTCACTAACCATGTGATTACCAGATTTAGAAAAACTGATTTTTTTTTTTAATAGAAAGTGCCTTTGGCTTGGGATAGGCAGTGCCAAATAGAACATCTTGCTTGCTGGCCCTTACTGCCCTCCAGAACACATGGAGGACACCCCACCCCACACTCCTGCTGAGGCCAGGCTCCCAGCCCACCTGGTGCAGGGCTGGGCTCCATGGGCCAGCGTATATGCCCACAGGTGGCCCCAGTTCTAGCTGAGCTGAGTGCCTCAGACAGAGGAATAGGAGTTCCCCATAACTCATGCCCTCAATATCCTCGCATAATGAGAATTAAGAACAACCAAAATAGTGAAGCAACCTGCTCCCCACACCTCTAAACTACTGCACGGTGCAAGCAGCATGCCCATCCCAGGAAGGCAAGGCTCAGCCATTGTGCAACAGGAAAGCCTCCCCTCTCCACCACGGCCTCACCT